>SNQJ01S0035729.1:60408-89265 GCA_010110895.2 Picea sitchensis
TTAGTAATGTTATTTTATTTATGTCGGCTTTAGGCCATTAGTTGTAATTATACCTCCTAGTCTCCTATATATACCAAGGAGACATTTTCATTTTGAATCATCTTGTACTTAAACATTTAAGTGGGGTAAAAGGAGGTTGCCCCATCGAAGAGGCTTATTATCTGAAATTCTCTCTTTTTCAAGGCATTGAGTACTTTTTCTGAGGATTTTCTATGCTATATTGATATTTGGTTCTTAACAATAGGATTTCCTTGCCTAAGTGGAGCTTAAGCCCCAACTCGAGGGTGACATGCTGTTGAGTTATAAGCAACTGAGTCTAAGGGTGGGAGGAAATTCAGAGGTCTTCATGAAGTTGGTGGCTATTTGTGTCATATAAGTGTCCACCATGTGATTGTTTAATTTACTATTTGAATGAATATATAATATTTTGTTGGTTATTTATTGTGGTATTCATATTTCAATATGTTGTTCTTAGAATTGTACACAAACTATAATTATGAGTTATTTTTCATAGCTATTGTTGTTGAATTCAAACTCAGATTTTAACATAAATGGTAAATTATGTGGATGTTATTATGGGATTCCACAGTTGTAAATATTCCTTGAATATTGTTGTCAGAACTGTATATGTGGTGATATATTTACACATAATTCTTAATTATGCATTATGTATAGTTTCCACTCGTTTGCACAGGTTTGTATATATTTGTTTGTTGTTAGTATTATACTTATAGTTGTTCTTAGGATGAGTTTAGCCTTCAAGAAGATGGCGACAAAGGGGAAAATTTGGAAGGTTGGGGGCTGGGAATGCTTTCTCCTGGTTTTGATAGTTCGTTGGGAGAAATAAAAAACCTATGCGATGAATCCAAATAACTAACTTATCATAACACTGGTTGCAAAAGTCTTAGAATAGAAATATCCCATGTAAATAGGGAGATAAGGAAGCCTCAACCTATCGTAAGAATAAATTACCGAGTTCTGAGGGGGCTCGGTAAGCCTTAGGAAAATTATGGAATGAAATCATTGAACCACCAAGTCTTGAAGCGAAGTGTTGAAAATACGAAATCATGTGTTTGTTTTTCCCAGAAAGAATCATAGTCATTGATTCGAAACAATGAAATAATATTGGTTGTTAGTTAGGGTCCCTCACGAATGAGATCTTTCAAAGGCTCCAGATCATTAAAATCATTGGATCCATCGAAGAATGGATCTAAATGATCTCTACCATTGACATCAAAGGATGCCATCGGAGTAGTTCACGGTTAGGTAGGGATGAGACTCCGAACTGACCAAAGCCGTCAATCCATCAGAGAATAATTCAGAGTGATCGTGACTATTTGTTGCAGTGGGTCCTTCAGAGTAGTTTGGTCCACTTGAGTGAAAATACTTTGAAGGGAAGACTCCAAGGAGAAATCCCAATTGTCGATCGAAGAACAGCTAAGATGTAATCTCAACCATTGATCAGCATGGAAAACCCTTAGACATGATCGAGAGGAGGGATGAAGTCATGTTGATGTCACACTGACAGAAAGAGCCTACATGTACGAGGAAGACATGTGACGACTTGTATTTGGTTGAGACCATCCTTGTCGAATTCAAGCCATGGAAAGGTTATTTTATCATTGACCATTAGATCGTAAGGAGTAACGCTCATGACCGTTGATCACAGATGGAGCCATCAGAGTAGCCCATGGTTAGACTGAGATGAGACTCTGAACTCACCAGAGCCATTGATCCATTGGATTCTAGAGGAAGTGGATATATTTGTCGATGTATTGGAGTGAAGACCATTGAAAATAATTTGTTCAGAGTTGACTTTTGGAGGGAATTATCGAGCATTTGCAGAAACACTCTAAAGAGAAATCTTGACCGTCCATCAAAGCCTAGTTGAAAGTAATATTGATTGTTGATCTTGATGGGTCTCATTTGGACGAGGCCAGGAGGAAGGTGACATCACGCTGACAAGGATGATGTCACCCACCCATTATGAAAAGGACATGTGTCAGCACATGGAAAGACGTGCTAGTGGTCAATGATAATGTGTATGACACATTAGTTCACGTGGAGTGTCCACATTTCAGGTGGCTATTGGGCCACATGGTGATGTATTTTGATACTTTAATGGGGTGAAGATGATGTGTTCCAAGTGCCATGTGTGATTCCAGGTGGTAGGTACACATGGAAACAAATTCCTAGGTGGAAGATCCCGACCATCCATAGGAGTGGACCCTTTCAAAGTTGAATCTGAAGAGTTTGAATCATGACTCTGAAGAGTTTGGAGTACAACTCTGAAGATCTCAAAGCATGAATCCAAAATCCAATCTGGGTCATCGATCGGTGTAATGGCTATACGTGACCTCAACCATCAATATTGGAGGGTCCCACAAGAATCCAAAAGAAACAAAGGTGGGTCGGATGTTAAGCGTCACCAAGTGGAGAATTCTGAATAAATCAGAGCCATTGATGTTGAAGGAAAATCAAATGAAAATAGAGGAGACGGGTGGAAGCTACCACATCAGTTTCTACATCTGCACTACATTATCGCCACATTAGGTGGAATGTGTACTAGGGTGCCACGTGGCACTGAGGTGGAATTGAGGATAGAAGGCCCGAAATTTTTGGAAGGATATAAGTTTTGATCCAGAACATGGAATTGAGCTTGGTTATAGCCATTGGAAATCTCTTGACAACCAAAATAAATCTATGAAGTCTAATTGGAGAAATGATGTAGTTGGAAAATCAAAATTTTGACACCCCATTGGCCTAAACGAGAACTATGGGGTTAGGGGATGTTACAAACTAGTATTAGAGCTCCAATTTCAACACTAGGCCTAGATGGGCTAGAGATCAATTATAGGACCGATGTATTAATGCTAGGATGAGTTTAGTAATTACAAATTGATATATTGTTTTTGTCTAACAAATCTTACTACCTGCAAATTTTGCAAAATTAATAGTATATAGACCAAAATAGAGACCAAATACATGACATAAAGGGAAGATACATAGAGGATTTATAGCCATGAGGATAAAATTAGGGGATAGTGGATCAACATGAGCAATTAAAGAACTGAATCAACTGAACATGACAAAGGTAAAGAAGAAAGCATAAACTTGGCGAAAACCATCAAGAATCTATAAAAGGATGTCCAAAGTTATAAAGAAGATAATGAGAGGCTTAGGAAATCCAAGGAACAACATGATGATTTCAATCTCAAACTGTTACAAAGTCTAGACAAAATAGAGAAGAAAATGGATAAGAAATCATATTATAGCAGGACAAAGGAGCATAAGTCTCATGACAGAAGAAGTGAGACAAGGAGTGATAATAGACACCATCAACAGTCTCCTAAACATTCAACTAGGAGGGAACACAATAGTTCAATACTGTCCCCTGTCAAGAAGCATAAGAAGAAATATAGGGTATATGAGCTACATTGAGAGATGAATAAGATTAAGTCTCATACTTTTTATGGTGAGCACAAGAAGGATGAGGATGCAGAAACTTGGTTGTTGGGTATGAGAAAATACTTTTAGCTACATAATTATTTCTCTTAGGTAGAAGGGAGGATATAAATTTACCATCTTAACGGAAAAGCATCAATATGGTAAGATCAGTTTGTGCAAGTGCAACACATTGATGAGAAGAAGGTTACGCGGAATGAGTTTAAGAGATATTTTGAAAATTAATATTTAAACAAACACTATTATGATAGGAAAATGAAAGAGTTATTTGAACTCAAACTTGGAAGCATGACCATTGACGATTATGAAAGAATATTTTTAGAGCTACTGAAATATGTGCCTTTTATCAAGGACAAACATGTTAAGATTCAAAGGTACCTAAGTGGGTTTCCATCATTCATTAGCGATAAGATACAATATGATGATCCCAAGACATTGGAAGAGACCATAAGGAGAGTTAAATGTCTCTATGATCAACATAGAGGAAGACCTAATTTCCAAAAGACTTGGGAAGGAAAAAATAAAAGTAAGTTTGAGTAGAGGAAGAAGGGAAACAAACCATCATTTTCATAAATAACACTCAAGGAAAGTTAGTTTTCAAAGAGCCTAGGATGACTGAAACCATGGGACAAAGACCAAGGAAACAACCAATCAAGTGTTGGGGTTGTAATGGAGACCACATGTACTAGGATTATCCTCATAGAGCTGAAAAAGGGAGGGTTGGTCACAATGTGTAGAAAGTTGAAACAGTTGAAGACATGGGAACAAATGTACCTAAGATTTATGTATCCCTGGACAACAAGCAGACTGAGTTTCAATCTCACATGGTTGAAGTATAAGGTAAGATTAACAACCAACCTATTGCTATTTTAATTGATTCAAGATCTAGTTATAGTTATCTACATCCTAAGATGGTAGAAAGGTTTCAATTACCAAAAAACAAACTTGGAGAACCCTAGCTGGTACAACTAGCTAAAGGAGCTAAAAGAAAAATTAATGAAATGGTTAAGGCATGCCCAATGAACATGAATGGGATGAATACCAAAGAATACATGCACATCATACTTTTGGGCTCTTATGACTACGCCATTGGTATGGATTGGATGGAAAAGCACCATGCTATTTTGGATTGTTACAATAAATCATTTACTTTCTTGGATGATGAAGGAAACTTGAGAAGAGTACAGGGTATCCCAAGAGTTGTAACTATCAGAGAAATTTCATCCTTGTAGCTAAAGAAACATTTCAAAAAGGGATGTAAAATATTTGCAACACATATGGAGGAAGCTCCTAAGGACAAGGTGAAAAATATTGAGGACTATATAGTCCTAAAATAATTTGAAGCTGTGTTTGGAGAAATTCTCGGGTTACCACCCATAAGGGATATTGATTTTTCAATTAATTTAATGCTTGGAGCAGCCCCTGTTTCCAAGGCTCCTTATAGGATGAGAATATTGGAGTTGAAGGAGCTACTAATGTAGCTTGAAGAACTTTTGAAGAAAGGGTATATATGCCCAAGTGTGTCACCTTGGGCCGCATTGGTGTTATTTGTGAAAAAGAAGGATGGCATCTTGAGACTTTGCATTGATTTCAGACAACTAAATAAAGTAATCGTAAAGAAAAAATATCCTTTTCCAAGGATAGATGACCTCTTTGATCAGCTGAAAGATGCAAAGGTATTTTCCAAGATTGATCTCAGATATGGATATCATCAAGTGAGAATTAAATAAGAGGATATTATAAAGACTACATTCAGAACAAGGTATGGTCACTATGAGTTCACAATGGTGCCATTTAGATTGTCAAATGCACCATCTGTCTTCATGTGTTTAATGAACGATATTTTCAAAGAATAATTGGATAAGTTTGTCATTGTCTTCTTGGATAACATTGCTATTTATTCCAAATATGAAGAAGAGCATGAGAAACACTTGAAAAGGGTGCTCCAGGTATTGAGAGAGAATAAAATTTATGCCAAGTTGAGTAAATTCTCCTTCTACTAGAGGAAGAATCATTATTTGGGCCATATCATATCAGAGGAAGGGATAGCAGTAGATCCAAAAAAGATCAAATCCATCGAAGGATGACCAACACCAAGAAATGTCTCTAAGGTGAGGTCATTCATGGAACTTGCAAGTTACTATAGAAGGTTCATTGAAGGGTTTTCAAGAATTGCACACCTAATAACATCACTACAAAAGAAGGGTGTGAAATTTGAATGGACATCTGAGTGTGAAAGAAGCTTTCAACACTTGAAAATATTACTGACAAGTGCACCCATATTGAAAATTGTTGATCCTAATGAATATTTTATTGTGTGCACCAACACATGTAAAGAAGGGCTTGGAGGAGTCCTTATTCAGAATGGCCATGTGGTGTGTTATGAATCAAGGAAGTTGAAAGAACATGAGAGATTGTATGCCACTCACGATTTGGAGATGGAATCTACTATTCATTCCTTGAATATGTGGAGGAACTACCTTATGGGTAGAAAAATTGAGTTTAGAAGATATCACAACGGTATGAAATATTTATTCAAACAACCAACCCTGAATGTCAGAAAAAGTAGATGGTTAGAATTCCTCAGTAAATATGACTTTGATATTAAGCACATTAAAGGTAAAGAGAACAAGGTGGCTAATGCACTCAATAGAAGGGTACATAAAATACATTCTATGACTATTATCATGTGCAAATCTGATTTACAAAATAGAATTTTAGAGGATGCAAAATGAAACCAAATGTATGTGGAAACAAAAGGAAAGCTACAATAGGGTAGAATGCAACAGAAAATGGTTAATTATGAGCCGAAGGAGGATGAAATACTCATGTTCAAAGGCATAATTTATGTGCCAAATGACCAAGAGTTGAAAAAACTGCTATTAACATAAGTTCATAAAGCTCCTTACGTTGGGAACCCAGGCTATCAGAAGACCATTACAACTGTTTAAAATCTATACTATTGGCTAGGTATGAAAAAGAGGTTGCAGATTTCATTGCCAGGTGCCTTGAATGTCAAAAAATCAAGGCTGAGCATAGACACCCAACTAGTTTTCTACCACCTTTACCCATTCCTCAGTGGAAATGGGAGGTTTTAAATATGGATTTCATTACTAAGATTCCCAAGACTTCCAAACAACATAACTCCATTATGGTAGTTGTGTACAAGCTTACTAAAGTTTCCCATTTTATTCCTGTAAAGTTAACTCACAAGGAAACCAACATTGTTGATATCTATTTGAAGAAAGTAGCAAGACTTCATGGTATACCTAAATCAATTGTATCTGATAAGGATCCCAAGTTCACATCGAATTTTTGGAAGTGACTATTTAAAGGATTTGGGACAGATTTAAATTTTAGCACAACTTATCATCCTGAGTCAGATGGGAAAATAGAGAGAGTCAATCAGGTGATTGAGGACATATTGAGAATGTATGTCATGAACAAACCATTGACATGGGAATATTACTTACATCTGGTTGAATTTTCTTATAACAATGGGTACCAAGCATCTATCAAGATGAGTCTATTTGAGGCACTTTACAAAAGAAGATGCAACACACTGGTAAGCTAGGACAATTCAACTGATAGGACAATAGTGGAACCAGACTTACTAAGGGATATGAAGGATTAAATAGTGAAGATAAAAAAAAATTTGAAGGTTTCCCTGGACAAGAAGAAAATTTATTCTGATAAGCATAGAACTCCTAGATAATTTTTAGTAGGTGACCATTTACTTTTGAAAGTAAAAGAAAGGGGAAGATCCCTAAGGTTGGGGAAATGATAAAAAATAGCAGCACAATATTGTGGGTCATTCAAAGTCCTGGAAAGGATTGTCCCTATACCATATATGCTTGCATTACAACATCCATACGTATTCACAATGTTTTTCATGTATCCTTACTCAAAAGGTATGTACCTCATACTAATCATGTCATTGATTGGAATGTGATTTGGGTAGATCTAGAGGGAGAATTCCAAGTACTACTATTATGCATTTTGGACCGGAAAACCAAGAATCTCTAGAATCGAGTCATAAATTTGGTAAAGGTCTAATGGACCTGGTACGGTCCTGAGGAAGCAACTTGGGAGCATGAGGATGCTATGTGGGCAGAGTACCCACATCTTTTTGTAAATTTTTGAACTATTGGTTGTATATGTGCATAAATCTCACTAAGGACAATGCATAAATAAGGGGGAGGGGAATGTAATACCCCTAGGATGAACCCAAATTCAAATGTAATTATAGTTGTGCACATAGGCTGGTGAGCTAGGAACTTTTTGGGCCAATGAGACTAGTTTGTATTATGTGATTTCACCTTGAATTTAATGAAAAAAAATCACTTCTGCAAACCATCTCGACAAAAAGAGTATGGGGGTATAAATTCCACTAGATGAGAAAGGGGGATAAAAGGTCTAGGAATGGAGCTAAGATATGGGCCTTAAACCAAAGAAATATTAATAAAAAAATTCTAACAAAGGAAAAAGAATGAACACGATTTTTGTCCTAAGTCTTTGGAAAGGGGAACAAATCACCAAGTGGTTCAAAAGGAAGGTCGAGGAAGTGACAAGTGCCACTTCATGAACATGCAAACAAAATAAAAATCCTTAGTGAATTTTGGGGGGGGATCACAATCATTCATTTGTTCAACCATGTTTTCATTCTGCCCATCATATGTATCATCCCTTGTTGTTGTGTGCACTTGCTTCCATCTTTATTTTCGCTTAAGGTTTCTTGAAGTGGGATTTGATGGGAATTAAGTTGAAGAAGTGAGTTGTCAGGCCCATGTGAATTTATCTCCAGGTGAGAGAAGTGTTATTGAAGAAGAAGGCTCTCAAGTCCATGGAATTCTCTCTAGGTGAGAGAAGTGTTGTCGAAGAAGTGGGTTGTTAGGCTCATGGCCATTCTCTCTAGGTGAGAGAATTGTCAGGAATTTGATTCCCAAGGTTCCAAGATACAACTATAGGGCTTTGAGACTTCATGTCTGACCTATTGCTGAATCCCTAGAAGGGAAGTGGGGAAGATGGAGGATTTTTTAGAAGATAAGGGGCATGCTTTGTGGGGTGGGACATGCATGTGGGGAATGATAGACTATATTCTAGATGTTAAGCTTGGAACCTGAACTGGAAATATTGTTGTTGCTAAGAGACCTTAACTGGATAGGATTTCCTTGCCCAAGTGGAGTTTAAGGCCCCATCTTGGGGGTGACCTTCTGCTGAGTTGTAAGTAGTAGATTCTAAGGCTGGGAGGAAAGTCAAAGGTCTACATGCAATTGGTGGCTATCTATATAAGATAATTTTGCACCGTGTGTTTGTTTAATTTACTATTTGAATGAATATATAAACATGTGTTGGTTATTTACTATGTTATTCATATTTTAGTTTGTTGTTGCTAGAATTGTACAGGAACTGTATGTGTTATTTTTCACAACTAATGTTGTTGAATTCACACTTAGACATTAACACAATTGGAAAATTATGTGGTTGTTTTTATGGGTTTCCACAGTTATAAATATTCCTTGAATATTGCTACCAGAACTGTATATGTGGTGATATATTTACATAAAATTCTTAATTATGTGTTATGTATAGTTTCCACTTGTTTACATGGGTTTGTATATATATATTTGTTGTTAGCATTATTCTTATAATTGTTCTTAGGCCGAGTTTAGCCTTCAAGTAGATTAAGAAAGAGAGGAAAATTCGATAGGTTGGGGGATGGGAATGTTTTGTCCTGGTTTGGATAGTTCATTGGGAGAAATTATCACATGTAAGAAGTGATGGAAGGAAGCCTCAACTTGTCATAAGAATAAATCACAGATTTATGAGGGGGCTCGGTAAGCCTTAGGAAAATTCTGGAATTAAATACCTGAACCACCAATTCTTGAAGCAGATTGTTGAAACTACAAAATCCCATGTTTTTTTTTCCCAGAAAGAATCACAACCGTCAATTTAGTACAGTGAAATAGTCCAGGCTGTTGGTTGGGGTCCATCACAAATGGAAACTTGAAAAGGGTCCAGATCGTTAATAGTTGTTGGATCCATCAAAGAATGGATCTAAATGATCTCAATCGTTGATCACAGAGGGTGCCATCAGAGTAGTTCATGGTGAGGTAGGGATGAGACTTCGAATTTATCGGAGTCGTCAATCCATCAAAGAATAATTTTAAGTGGTTGTGATCGTCCATCGCAATGGGTCCTTCAAAGTAGTTTGGTCCACTAGAGTGAAACTACTCTAAAGGGAAGACTCTCAGGAGAAATCCTAACTTTCAATCGAAGAATAGCTGAGATGTGATCTCGGTCATTGATCGATGTGGAAAACCCTTAGATGTTATTGAGAGGAGGGGAAAAGTCATGATGATTTAACCCTGACAGAAAGAGCCTATGTGTATGAGAAAGAAACATGGAAACTTGTATTTGGTCGAGGTATTATAGGGTGGATCCCCGTTGAGGTCAAGCCCTTGGAAAGGTGATTTTATCATTGACCATTAGATTGTAAGGAGGAGTGATCATGACCATTGATCATGGATGGAGCCTGTTATCGATCCAAAAGTCACCCTAGACTGTAATTAGGTGAGCTTGGTAACATCAAAGATTATGAAAATAAAGTTGATTTTTTTAAATTATGAGAGAGGTAGGGATGAAAGCTATATGCTTGACTTGACAAATCATATGAATCTATCCAACAAATCATCTTCCATGTGCAGCAAAACAGATCATCCAAAATCAATGTTTAGACCTTCAAGGCTTTCAGGTGGAAGACTTTTATGAGAAAACATAGAACTGCAAATAGAAAGACATGAAAATCCTTTTCAAGCATACTATTTGTACATTAGAAGAAGAATCATAACCTGAAAATCCTTTTCAGAAGAGATTTAGCAACACATAAGGTAGAAGATCTCAAAGGATCCTCCTAAGAATCCCTTTGACACTTGCTATTGAAGAAGAACAAAGATTAAGAGTCAAAACAAATAAAAGCATAGCTAAACATCACTCTCTTCTGCAAATGAATTCTTAACACAGAAAATGATAAGACAGGTCATCTTCAAATTAATTCTGTCAAAGTACAAAAACAGAGCCTCTAGGCCCCTCATGGCTCATGAATCCCTTTTTCTCCAAGAGATATCTCCGTCCTTAAATATAAAATAGCATCCAAATAACCTTAGGAGGTCGAATCCCATCTCCTCTATTGGATTCTAAGCCTTGGAGATGGGTGGCAACAGTCAAAGAGACAAAAATCCAACAAACTGCTGATTTTTAGGAATTTGTTGGAAGTCATTAATAAATTGTTTCCACCTCATGCATGAGGCATTTGATGAAGATAAATCTTAGGTGCATGTGTCCCTTGATATCTAATGGATCCTTGAGAATCCATTTGAACTCTCCTTGACATGTGGCAACCACCCAACAAGGTGAATATCAAAGTCATGACCGCTACAGGAAATTAGTACGCAGTGCCACTATGCAGAGTATGCAATGCCTACTTCTATATCCAATATCTCTCAAACCAAAACACATTTTGAAAAAGTGAGAGAGGTTTTTGTTATTTGGAATGTTATGGACAAAAAAATCCTCCAGTTTTGAAAAATACATTATCAACTGCTCATAACCCAAGTTTTAAATTAGTGACTCAAAACTGGCAGAATAACTCTGCACAATTTAGCATCTGCTAGAATATTATGCAACACCTGTAGGTAGCACCCGACTGTGTTGCACCTATATGCAGCCTCTATCCTCTGTGAAATATTACGCAACGCCATTAGGTAGCACCACTTGTGCTGCATCTGTGTGCAAGTGTGGGTAGCCGAATAAAAAATGCAGTGCCTTCAATCTTGAATGTGTGAAGAGAAATTTGTAGTCTTTCATGATGACAAAACCATTTCAATTAAGTGCATTGACTTTTATAAACTATTTAGTTACCCTAAAATTCAACCTCACACTCTTTCTTGTAGAAAGAGGATCTTCCTTTGGCACATCAGAATTTTCCTTCTCAGAAATGGCAAGATTTTTCTTAGGGGTTATGCTCTTCTTGACTGCAGGTGTCTCTTGACACTTGGAACCTTAACCAATCATGTGCTAACATAGGCTCCATGGGGGATAGAGTCCTCCCTGTGAGGCTCTAAGAACTCTTGTAGTTTTAGTGCCTTATCCTTTGGGCTTCTGGAGTCATGCTCTGCTGCATCGTGTTGAAGACAACATACTGACAACTTATATTACTCTACTTTTAGACATAAATCAAACACACCTGCTCTTGATGGAGCTTATTTATGTACAAAACCTAAGCTAACTTGCTTTTACAATGGGCTAGGTGAAGGCAAACTTCCACCAAAGCCATTCAAGAAACTTGCTAACATGAGTCTTTATAATGCCAATGATTGACAACAAACAAGAGGAATATGACAATGGCTTGAAAACATTTCCTATATCTCCTCTAATTGTTCCTAACACAATAAAGTTTACAGGTTCCAAAAAAATTGAGAAATACAACTCCATATACACCCCTACAGGGTCATGAAGATGGTGATAAAACATATGATACTAATAGCATATTTCTTTTTCCACTTCAAGTTCCTTACTATAAACTATGCGTACAAGTGGAAGAAAGATTGACATAGGTGGTTGTTGATCCACTGATGACTGTTGATTTGGATCCATCGAAGAATGGATCTAAATGGTCTTAACTGTTGATCGCAGAGGGTGCCATCAGAGTAGTTCATGGTGAGGTAGGGATGAGACTTAGAATTTATTGGAGTCGTCGATCCATCGAAGAATAATTTTAAGTGGTTGTGACCATCCATCGCAATGGGTCCTTCAAAGTAGTTTGGTCCACTAGAGTGAAAATACTCTAAAGGGAAGACTCTCAGGAGAAATCCCAACTTTCGATCAAAGAATAGCTAAGATGTAATCTCGGTCATTGATCGATGTGGAAAACCCTTAGATGTTATTGATAGGAGGGGCGAAGTCATGATGATGTAACACTGACAGAAAGAGCCTATGTGTATGAGGAAGAAACATGGAAACCTGTATTTGGTCGAGGTATTATAGGGTGGATCCCCGTCGAGGTCAAGCCCTTGGAAAGGTGATTTTATCATTGACCATTAGATTGTAAGGAGGAGTGATCATGACCATTGATCATGGATGGAGCCTGTTATCGATCCAAAAGTCACCCTAGACTATAATTAGGTGAGATTGGTAACATCAAAGATTATGAAAAGAAAGATGATTTTTTGAAATTATGAGAGAGGTAGGGATGAAAGCTATATGCTTGACTTTACAAATCATATGATCTATCCCAACAAATCATCTTCCATATGCAGCAAAATAGATCATCCAAAATCAATGTTTAGACCTTCAAGGCTTTCAGGTGGAAGAATTTTATGAGAAAACATAGAACTTCAAACAGAAAGACATGAAAATCCTTTTCAAGCATACTATTTGTACAGTAGAAGAAGAATCATAATCTGAAAATCCTTTTCAGAAGGGATTTAGCAACACATAAGTTAGAAGATCTCAAAGGATCCTCCTAAGAATCCCTCTCACACCTGCTGTTGAAGAAGAACAAAGATTAAGATTCAAAACAAAGAAAAACATAGCTAAACATCACTCTCTTCTGCAAATGAATTATTAACACAGAAAATGATAAGACAGGTCATCTTCAAATTAATTTTGTCAAAGTACAAAAACAGAGCCTCTAGGCCTCTCTTGGCTCATGAATCTCTTTTTCTCCAAGAGATATCTCCATCCTTAAATAGAAAATAGCATCCAAATAACCTTAGGAGGTCGAATCCCATCTCCTTCATTGGATTCTAAGCCTTGGAGATGGGTGGCAACAGTCAAAGAGACAAAAATCCAACAAACTGTTGATTTTTAGGAATTTGTTGGAAGTCATTAATAAATTGTTTCCACCTCATGCATGAGGCATTTGATGGAGCTAAATCTTAGGTGTAGGTGTCCCTTGATATCTAATGGATCCTTGAGAATCCATTTGAACTCTCCTTGACATGTGTCAACCACCCAACAAGGCGAATATCAAAATCGTGACCGCTACAGGAAATTAGTACGCAGCGCCACTATGCAGAGTATGCAACTCCTACTTCTATATCCAATATCTCTAAAAAAAAAACACATTTTGAAAAACTGAGAGAGGTTTTTGTTATTTGGAATGTTATGAACAAAAAAATCCTCTAGTTTTGAAAAATACATTATCAACTGCTCATAGCCCAAGTTTTAAATTAGTGACTCAAAACTGGCAGAATAACTCTGCACAATTTAGCGTCTACTAGAATATTATGCAGTGCCTGTAGGTAGCACCCGACTGTGTTGCACCTGTATGCAGCTTCTATCCTCTGTGAAATATTATGCAACGCCATTAGGTAGCACCACTTGTGCTGCATCTGTGTGCAAGTGTGGGTAGCAAAATAAAAAATGCAGTGCCTTCAATCTTGAATGTGTGAAGAGAAATTTGTAGTCTTTCATGATGAAAAAACCATTTCAATTAAGTGCCTTGAATTTTATAAACTATTTAGTTACCTTGAAATTCAACCTCACACTCTTTCTTGTAGAAAGAGGATCTTCCTTTGGCACATCAGAATTTTCCTTCTCAGAAATGGCAGGCTTCTTCTTAGGGGTTATGCTCTTCTTGACTGCAGGTGTCTCTTGACACTTGGAACCTTAACCAATATTGTGCTAACATAGGCTCCATGGGGGATAGAGTCCTCCCTGTGAGGCTCTAAGAACTCTTGTAGTTTTAGTGCCTTATCCTTTGGGCTTCTGGAGTCATGCTCTGCTGCATCGTGTTGAAGACAACATACTGACAACTTATATTACTCTACTTTCAAACAGAAATCAAACACACCTGCTCTTGATGGAGCTTATTTATGTACAAAACCTAAGCTAACTTACTTTTACAATGGGCTAGGTGAAGGCAAACTTCCAGCAAAGCCATTCAAGAAACTTGCTAACATGAGTCTTTATAATGCCAATGATTGACAACAGACAAGAGGAATATGACAATGGTTTGAAAACATTTCCTATATCTCCTCTAACTGTTGCTGACACAATAAAGTTTACAGGTTCCAAAACATTTGAGAAATACAACTCCATATACACCCCTACAGGGTCATGAAGATGGTGATAAAACATATGATACTAATAGCATATTTATTTTTCCACTTCAAGTTCCTTACTGTAAACTATGGGTACAAGTGGAAGAAGGATTGACATAGGTGGTTGCTGATCCACTGATGACTGTTGATTTACTTCTGGCTGTGTATAAACGATCTCTTCATGTGCCTCAACTAAGGGATTCTCCTAGTCAAATCTTTAGGTTATGTCTTCTATGACAAGGCCAACCTCTGCATCATACTCTTTGTCTTCATAGTGATCAAATATAGGATAAGCTTGTTGCTCATTATCACTAGAATATTCATAAAAAATGGACTTCCCTTCATACACATGGTTTTTATTAAGACAGGGTTGTTCATTTGTTGGTGATGGATAAGAGATTAGATTTATATGAAAATCCCTTTCAACAACTCCATAGCATTTACAAGGATCAAGACCATAATCATCATATACAATAATAGTGCTAAGAGGTTCCAAACAAATCATACAAAAATTATGTTCATTATCATCACTGTTATTTCCATCAAAAATAGGTTGTTCATAACAAACCTTTGACTCTTGATATTTTGAATGATTTGTTTCAGGATGCTCTCTAACAACAATGTATTCACTACCAAAGTGTTTGTTAACAACGGGTTTCTCTTGGTCAATGCTTTAGATAGTGATTTCCTCATAGGAAAGGTTGTCAAAGATACATACTTCGAGGACCAAATCATCCACTATATTTTCTTCATAGGGGCAGCAAATAAAATCTGCCCCATGCTCAGAACTGACATGATGCTGACTTTGAATCCTGCCACAAGCTCGGAGGTTCTCCTCGACTTCCTCAGCATTCATGAATAACTGTGATAAAGATGTAGATTTTCTTTCCCTAAGATACACAACAAAGTTAGAATATTGAGACATTATGTAATACACCATGGCAGCAGTCTCAGAAAGCTTAATTTCCAGGGGCAGGCTGCAATACAAGCTGTAAAACCTTTGATTAAAAGTAGACAAAACTTCATTTTTTCCTCTTCTCAAAGTAGTGAATTCATGTAGGTACTTATCCAATGACTTGTTCTCTCCGCAATATTTAAAGAAGGTGTCATATAGTTCATCCCATGAACCAATGGAAGCAACTTTCATATTTTTGAACCACAAGGCAGCATCTCCAATCAAAGATTTAGAGAAAAGCCTCATGATAATATCTTCATGCAAGATTTCCAGATTATCAATGAAGTCTTGAAAGGATGAAAGATGCTCTTCTCTTGTAGTATTATCTTTTCCAGAAAAAGTTGGTAGGTAATTGAAAAATCTGGGAGGGTAAGGATGAAGAAAGGATGGTAGATTTAGAGGTCCAAACATCTTTCCCCTAACCTTAAATTGGAATCCAGTGGGCTGCTGAACACTAGGAAGTTGCTAGTAAAGGTCAGAGGAGTTGGTAGCCTAAACTGAATCAGTTTTAATATCTGCAGAAGGACAATAATCATTTGGTGCATGCTGAATTTCAACAGGTTGGTTATTAACAACAGAGGGAAAGGTAGAGGGTAATAAATCAACTTTGAAATCTGGAGAAGGGAGAGGATCATAAAGTTCATACTGATTAAAAAAGTGTTTATGAACATCATCTTCTTCAGGTGTTTGAAGTGGATGGATATCCTTGACATCGATGACATGGGAAGGGGGTAAATCTGCTTGTTTGAAAAAGGAATATGCAAGATCAGGTTGGTAGTCTTTAGAGTATACAAAGCAGATTATGATTCTCCTAATGTGTGTAGGGAAATCCAAGAAAGAGTAAAGGATAAAGAGCACAAGTTCCAGAAGGAAATTGAGAACTTGATACCTGAACTTGCCTCTGCATTCCATTTTTATCCAAGCTTATTCCCACAATAGAGTCTTCCAATAGGCTCGTCTTCATGGAGTCGCCAGGTAGATGATTAAAGTCAATTTTCTGCATCCCTCTCTTGTCTACCATCAAGAGTTGGATCTATGTCGTTCTTCCCAGGGAGCTCTTAAATTCGCACAAATCCATCCTCGACAATGATGTCATTTATGTTATCGATCCAAAAGTCACCCTAGACTGTAATCAGGTGAGCTTGGTAACATCAAAGATTACGAAAAGAAAGTTGATTTTTTGAAATTATGAGAGAGGTAGGGCTAAAAGCCGTCTGCTTGACTTGACAAATCATATGAATCTGTCCCATCAAATCATCTTCCATATGCAACAAAACAGATCATCCAAAAGCAATGTTTAGACCTTCAAGGCTTTTAGGTGGAATACTTTTATGAGAAAACATAGAACTGCAAACAGAAAGACATGAAAATATTTTTCAAGCATACAATTTGTACAATAGAAGAAGAATCATAATCTGAAAATCCTTTTTAGAAGAGATTTAGCAACACACAAGGTAGAAGATCTCAAAGGATCCTCCTAAGAATCCCTCTCACACTTGTTGTTGAAGAAGAACAAAGATTAAGATTCAAAATAAAGAAAAACATAGCTAAACATCACTCTCTTTTTCAAATGAATTATTAACACAGAAAATGATAAGACATGCCATCTTCAAATTAATTCTGTCAAAGTACAAAAACAGAGCCTCTAGGCCTCTCTTGGCTCATGAATCCCTTTTTCTCCAAGAGATATCTCCCTCCTTAAATAGAAAATAGCATCCAAATAACCTTAGGAGGTCGAATCCCATCTCCTCCATTTCATTCTAATCCTTGGAGATAGGTGGCAACAGTCAAAGAGACAAAAATCCAACAAACTGCTGATTTTCAGGAATTTGTTGGAAGTCATTAATAAATTGTTTCCACCTTATGCATGAGGCCTTTGATGGAGCTAAATATTAGGTGAAGGTGTCCCTTTATATCTAACTGATCCTTGAGAATCCATTCTAACTCTCCTTGACATGTGGCAACCTCCCAACAAGGCGAATGTCAAAACTGTGACCGCTACAGGAAATTAGTACGCAACGCCACTGTGCACAGTACACAATGCCTACTTATATATCCAATATCTCTCAAACCAAAACACATTTTGAAAAAATGAGAGAGGTTTTTGTTATTTGGAATGTTGTGAAGAAAAACCTCCTCCAGTTTTCAAAAATACATTCTCAACTGCTCATAACCCAAGTTTTAAATTAGTGACTAAAAACTGGCAGAATAACTCTGCACAATTTAGCTTCTGCTAGAATATTACACAGCGCTTGTAGGTAGCGCCCGACTGTGTTGCACCTTTATGCAGCTTCTGTCCTCTATGAAATATTATGCAGCGCCATTAGGTAGCACCACTTGCACTGCATCTATGTGCAAGTGTGGGTAGTGTTAACTCCTCAAATAAATCAGTGGATTTTATTTGATTTCTAGATGATAGGTTGTGTTCTATATTTGATTCCTAAATTTCTGTAAATAGGTTAGAGAGTCAGTATTTCCAAAATAATCTCAAAAGAAATGTTGATTTTGGTTCGGTCAAGAAAATAGAAAAATATCAAGTTTCGGTGGTTTAGGCGAGCCTCCATTGTGCTCATTAACCACCGAAAGTTTCCATTTTCGACAGATAAGGGGTCGAAACAGAAGTCAAGTAACCACCGAAAGGGTTTGGACGGGAAAAATGAAAGCTCGTGCTTTCGCACGAGCCAGATGTCAAAAATCGATGCAATGATTAGAAATACAACCGCTGAAAGCTCACCATGTGGGAGATGATGCACATTCATGGCATCCATCCGAAAGGTTCGAAGCACCTATGTCTTATCCATTGCATTTATCATTTCAAATCCACGCAGAGCGGTGATTTCCAGGTATGATTGCATGGAGCTTCCCTCCATTTCAGTGGAAAGTACGTCAGCCATCTTTACCAGGTCATTCCTTCATCTGAAAACTTGATGAGTTATAATGAATCCCGAAGATCGCTGAAGACAACCACAAGATCACGATTTTATCAGCAAATCGTATTTTCAAAAATCCTGATCCCGCGTTCTCTGGCGATTTTCAAAGTGTCTTTGAGTTCAGCAAGCATCCTGAGTCAAGGAAACCTGGTCGGGTTATCAAGTAAGATCGGAAACTATTCTCTTCAAAGTTTCAGAAATTCAATTGCCCCCCGAAAATATGAAGTTTTGACATTCCTCAGCTAGATAGTCATCCGAGAGTGGGTCAGTGTTTTAGTGAATTCATTAATCATATACTTTGTCAACCGATTTCACCGGTTTTTCATAAGTGATATCGACTGTATTCCTAGTTCCCATAGCCATTGCCTCCCAAACACATTGTTTCCCACAGTTTCAGGTGCAGTCAGCATCGAGCCATGTCAAAAGAAAGTCCTTCTTTGAGATCCGAAGTTGATGGCATGTGGTATTTTGAAGCTCATCCGGAGGTAGCAGAGTGTTTCAGATAGATAGGAGTTTTCACATACTGTGAGAAGTTGACTATGTTTCACCAACAGGTGGCCGAATCTTTTGCCCTCTCCTATGATGGAAGGATTGCTAAAATAGGCAGGGAGGAGTTTATTATAGATGAAGCAGCTATTGCCGAATACACAGGGTTAGCCAGAATGGGGGACTATTGGTTTAAAACCTCCTCACCTTCAAATGTCGAATTCAGGTCATATTTGTTACCAGTGCATAAAGCTTTGACCTGGAAGAAGGATATTCCCATGTCCTATCTGGAATCAAAGTGGCAGTTCCTGCTGAGGGCAATTTTGGTGTATATCACCTGTGAGGGGCACTACAACAGGGTAATGTATTACCATTTTAAACTGCTGAATCATTTCACAGGCAGGGAACACATAAACATGCCTTACTTCTTTCATAAAACCCTGACTAAGATGGCAAGACAGGTGAAAGCCCAGCCTGGTAAAGTTGCAAGTAGATTATCACATCAGGGGCTGATTACCCTTCTTGTGAGAGAAGCTCTTCAGAGGAAGCAAATCGAGTGGGGCTTCTTTTTGTTTTGGAATGAGTTTCAAACAGAAAGACCTCCAGAGGCAAAAGCCAGGAAAACCAGAGGTAGAAAAGATCCTACTCCCAAGAGTAGTCACAGGAGGAGGAAAGGAATCTCAATGCCTAGATATTCTATAAAAGCATCACCTAGTAAAAGGGAAGGAATCAAGAGGAAATTACAGTTTGAGGAAAAACAATCTAAAAACCCTGTCACAGGAAAAAACCTTCTCAATCTAGCTTATAGTGACTCTAAATCAGAGCAGGGGGTGGCAGAGACACAGGACAACTTGCAGATCAAATAGGATGCAAAATTGAGTTCAAATCTACCTCCATCAAATCCTCCAGAGACCCACAGGCAACCAGAAGCAAAAGCCTCCTCAAGCAGGCCTAAGAAAGGTAGAACACAAAAGATAAACAAGCTCCTACAAGAGATTTATGAGAGGGAAGTTCTGGAGAGGGTGATCAAAGAGGCCAACGCTGATCTCACTGACAGAAATGCTGAACTGTATAAAATGAATTAAACTCTTAAAGAAAAACATGACAAAATCAAAGATAGAAACAGAGTTTTGATTAGAGAAAATATGAAACTATACAGACAGCTCAGGATTCTGAGGCTCAAGTTAAAGGATCTTGAATCACCTGAAGAAAAACAAACTGGGTTGGACACTTTGGCTAATTTAGCCACAACTATAATGGATGTGCCAGAACTCCCTACACAACCAAGAAAGGTTCGTAGGTCTGCACGAACCAGGACTGCAGCATCCAAGAAAGCTTGAGCATTCAAAAGAGGAGCCAGGATAAACATTTTTGCAATTTTGAAATTTCTTCAAAGTTCAACTTTCGGTGGTTTAGGCGAGCCTTCAATGTGCTCATTAACCACCGAAAGAGGTGCTTTCAGTGGATAACTCACCCAGGAATTTTCCCAGAGAACCACCGAAAGCCTATGTGTCCAGAATTGGATGAGTTTTTACACAGATCAAGGATTTTTGAGATGAAAAGATTCAAAATCTTTTCGAATGAATGTCTGATGAATTATCAATTCTATCCCAGCAACTATTTTTGACAAATTGTGGAGAAAAGAGTTGTTTCAAAGGTCTATGGACATATTTAATTAAGACAGAAAAGCAGGACACCTGGCCACATCAGCAAATTCGACTTAGTCTCTATTTGAAAGTCATCATTTAGCCTTGGGAGGCTGTTCTACACTACACCAACAATCAACAGAGAGAAAACTAGGATTAGCCTCATTTTGAGGAAGCATCCCACTTCTTTTGTAACAGAATTTTGAGTTACTATGTTTAGTATATTTGATCCTTGTTTTCAGGATCTCAGAACTACTTTGTAATGCTATAAATCTTAGGATAGAAGATGAACCAAGGGTTCGATTTTGGGTTCTACATGCTGCTACTGTAAGAAAGACCTATTCTTATTATATGAAAAATTGCAAGCTTCCTTCAGTTGTGTTGTCAGATTGTTATTATATGAAAAATTGCAAGCTTCCTCTCACAGTTGTCGATTCTTCTTCCGCTCTCCGACATCTCATTATGAGTGAAGGTTCTTTATTGATGCTCATTCAATCTGCATGTGACTGTCATCTCACTAATTGATTGATTGAGTTGATAATCATAAGTTATTTCCTTAGTTATTAAACCCATTGTGTTTGTTTTATATGAGCATAGTCTGGTTCAATAGCTATCTTCTCTACCTTTTAATCAAACCTTGTTTGACTGCATTACTAGAAGTCCTTGTGAGATTTTATATTTCTAGATAGTCTTGAAAACACAGTTCAGTCCCTAGATATTCATCTTGATCCAAAACCACATCAATTATTAAGAAAATATTTCCCAAAAAGAGTTAGTTACCAGGCATCTCCGACTTATAGCCTAGGAGAGTTTCCTGGAGCGATAACAGGTAGCAAAATAAAAAACGTAGTGCCTTCAATCTTGAATGTGTGAAGAGAAATTTGTAGTCTTTCATGATGACAAAACCATTTCAATTAAGTGCCTTGACTTTCATAAACTATTTAGTTACCCTGAAATTCAACCTCACACTCTTTCTTGTAGAAAGAGGATCTTCCTTTGGTACATCAGACTTTTCCTTCTTTGAAATGGTAGGCTTCTTCTTAGGGGTTATGTTCTTCTTGACTGTGGGTGTCTCTTGACACTTGGCACCTTAACCAATCTTGTGCTAACAGAGCCATCGTAGTAGCCCATGGTTATACTGAGATGATAATCCAAACTAACCAAATTCATCGATCCATCAGAGTCGAGAGGAAACAGATATACCACCATTGGATCTAGTTTCCTATGTATCAGAGTGAAGACCTTTGAAAAGAAACACTCTTAAGAGAAATCCTGACCGTCCATTGGAGCCTAGGTGAAATTAATACTGATTGTTGATCTTGATGAGTCTTGTTGGGACAAGTTCAGGAGGAAGGTGATTTTACATTGACAAGGATGACATCACCCACCCATTGTGTAGAAGATAAGTGTTAGCACATGGAAGGATGTGCTAATGGTTAGCGATAATGTGTATGCCAAGTCAATCCACGTGGAGGTTCCATGTGTTAAGTGGATATTGTGCCATGTTGCAATGTGATTTTATACTTTGAGGGGGTGAAGATGATTTGTTTTGAGTGCCACGTGTCATTCTAGGTGGAAGGTACATGTGGCAATGTATTCCTAGGTGGAAGATTCTAACCATCCATAGGAGTGGACCCTTTCGGAGTTGACTCTGAAGAATTTGAAGCACGACTCCAAAGAGTTTAGAGTATAACTCTGAAGAGCTTGGAGCATGAATCTGAAAGTCAATCAAGGTTGTCGGTCAGCATAATATCTATACGATACCTTAGCCACCAATATTGGTGGGTCCCACAAGAAACCAGGAAGAAATAGAGGCGGGCGAGACATTAACTGTCACGCAAGTTGAGAACTCCAAATAAATTGAAGTTGTTGATCTTGAAGGAAAATCAAACGATAATAGAGGAGATGAGTGGTAGGTACCACATCAGCTACCATGTCTACGCTACATTAGTGCCATGTCAGGGGACACGTGTACCAGGGTGCTATGTGGCACTGAAGTGGAATTGTGAATAGAAGGCGCAAAATTGTTGGAAGGTTGTAACTTTTGATCCAGAACTCAGAATTGAGCATGGTTACAGTTGTTGGAAATATATTGAAAATAAGAATAAATATATGAAGTCTAATTGGAGAAAGGAAGTAAATGAAAAATCGAAATTTTGACACCCCATCAGCCTAAACGAGAACTAGGGGGTTGAGTGATGTTACAAGTTCACTGAAAAAATAAGAAATGTTCACCGAGAAAGTGGCCTATGATGAGCGATTAGAGAAGGATATCATCATTTTCCGAAATGATGAATAAGGAATGATGAAGATGTTAGAGCAGCTTTGCCAAAATAGTAAAGATGTAAGAAATGGTGAACTGTTGAAACAAAGAAATATGAAAGGATTGAAGACATGTCACACATGTCAACAATTAATTGGTAATCACATCATGGATTTAGTGATTGTACTATCCAATTGATATGATAATAAGTCAAGATCAATGCATATTTTCACATAAGGAGAATCTATTAAGTTTAATTCAAATCTCATCAATTATATCCACCATTAATAGCATGAGTGACAACCAAAGTTGCGTTTGACAATATAGGTTCTTTTGTTTTAAAGTATTAAGATCGTGAAAAAATAAGGTAAGTTTGTTGGTACATAAGTCTAGGGAAGTTTGCATGGAAAACAAGAGTTTCTGGATATTAGTTGTGCCTGGGGTGTTCTTCTTGCTGTAATTCATTATTCATTGATAACATCAAAACATGCAAGCATACGTGACTAATTCCATTCAACAATATTGTAAGAACATTTAATCGGGTACTTTCGTCTTAGAGTCAAGAATGAGTGAATTCCATTATAATTCATCGGGCGTTATGGGGTTTTAGAATTCATTTAATTTAGGGTTTATCTATTAAATATGGTTTGAAGAAATTGTGAAGTATTGTTTTTTGCATTCAAATTTTTTGTGCAAACATAGAACATGCCTCCAAGGAAAACACCAGTAAAAATTACAATTGAAATGACCAAGATGAAGCCGAGGTAACCTAGTGAGGGCTTGCTCATCAAATCAATCAAGTTCAATGACACGACGAATGATTATGTTCTAGTTATCCAGATTCTAATTTGCAGAGGATCCTGTAGTATGCCCTGTTTTCAAAGATACATACCACATCACTAATTCGATGGAGTTGTTGCCACGATGAAATGATTTTTTTCTAAAATTCAAAGATGAATACTATCTAGGTACCATTCCTCATAGTGATGCCATGGTTAGAGAATTGGATGACCGATAGTTCATTAATATTCATAAATCTAGACTACACTCTATTTCCAGAAGGGCTCTAATTTTTCCTTCTTCAGAAGTCGTCGAGTGGGCTATTGATCGAAAACTTACAGATGGAGCTATGTGTGTGGATGCTCTGGGGAATTGTGTTGGATATTTCCTACCAGACATGTGAACACCTACTATAAACTTCTTAGACCACGAGTTTCATTAGACACTACTTTTGTTAAAAACATTTATGATGGCAACAATATTGGTAAAATATTATTGGGATGGTGGAAAGAAGACAAGAAGTTTGTCAATAGGAACAATGGTTGTTATGACATTGCTAATCTTCAGGAACTGTATATGTATCTAATGAAATTTTTATGTTGTTTATATGGAGAGAAGGGTTGTTCAAGGTTTTCATATGCTTTTCTTCCATTGGCATACATAGGATCTATAACATGAAAAATATTCAATTCGAGAAGTATTTTTTCAAGCCAACTTGGTTTAATAATAGAAAAGGTCCATTAGGCGAAGCAAAAAACTAGTATGATTCCTACTTTTTACATGGAATATTACTTACTTGATGTTATTTGTGCTAGTAATGCATTCCCAGGTTTGAGACTCAGTTGGCATATTGTCGAGGCTCTTGTGCATGTATACTTTCAAGCGTTATGGGAGAACACGTATAAGAAATAGTATGTTTAGATTTGTGATCACCTTTTGGAAATACTTTATTATATTGTATTTAGAGAAGAGTGTTAAATGATTCCAAAGGGTTAATAAATCACATAGGTAACTAGTATGTCCAAGAAAGCTATATGTACATCTGAATCTTTAGCGCAATCAGGCCACCCTACTTGTTGTTGAAGTATGTGCCAGATCACCTAATAATTGGGGAAATCTCCTATCATACCATCTACCAGGGAGGTAATGCTATGGTTACAAAGGAAGTGAAGAAAAGTATTTTCATTACATATGGTTTTAAGCTGGGTCATTTTTTCATCAAAGATACAAAACAGGCTCGCTAAGAGGTTGTTGTACACCTGAAATATCATTTACCTCAAGGGAAATTATGAAGACATGATCCGAAGGGGATTTTTGCCAATCATTTTGATCCTGTTGCAACGTATTGGCCATATTGTCACAAAAAATGGGAGGAATAGTTGTTTTGTCAAGATGTGAAGGATTGGGATGAAGTGTTGGAGAGGAAGAAAAATCCACAACTTGTGATTTTCAAAACTTTGTCTTTTGATGAGCAATTGGTTGATATAGAAAATAGAATGATGGTCAAGAAAGAAAATAAATAAGAAGAAGATACCTAGAGGAGAGAAGAATTAATAACAAAAGAAGAATCTAAGTTGAATACCAAGCAAGAGGATCAAGTCATGTTACAAGCGGAGCAAGCAACCAAGCAGTAGAAAGAACATGAGTGGAAGGAAAAAAAATAAGTAGAGGTTCAACAACATGAATTAGAGGAGAATATGAGAGTTATTGATGTAGATAAAATGTGGAAGGATTTGTTAAATCAAACAGGAAAATAACATATCATACGAGAAGAACAAGAGGATGTGGCCAAACATGATTATATGGGGCAGTCGCAGGGTGAACTACATGAGTCACAAACTACAAACAAGCCTAAAGAGGTCATTGATTTGACCAATACCGATGACAGCTCCTATGATTAGGAGGAAACTCAAACTAAAAAGGATAATATAGAAGAGGGGCATAAGAAAGAAAATGTTAAGATATAATCAAATATGACAAAGAAAAGGAAGTTGCTCGATCGCTAAAATCACCAAAGGGAAATACTATGGATGGAGGGAAGGAAACTATGTTTGAATAGTTCCATGCCCCAGGAAGTATTAATAATACATTAGCATTGGGGTGATAGACATATTCTAGAGCCTATCAAGTAGGTAGTTGAATTGGATTCTATACCTTATAACCGCCGAAGGCAGGCTATCGTCAGAAGAACACTAAAAAGGAAAAGGATTGATGTTGACAATGTTGTGACCTGTATAAGAGAAGAACCTTTGTTTCATGTGAGAAAATATAAGTTCGGTGAGCTTGTTGCTACATGAGTAATGATTTCACATGTTATTATTAATAAATCTAGGATTTGTGAGTCCTAAGTAGAATGTATGTATGAAGAAGAAGTTAGAATTATTGAAAAATAAAATGGAATACTACCAAGGATCTTCCAATACAGTAAGTAAATTCAAGAAAAATAAAATATCACAGGACATGTACAAATTAGGATGAACCTTGTCGAAAAATTGGAAGAGTTGTGAGAAGAGACTTTACAATTGGAAATTGTACACAAAGAGATATTGAAGTGGCATGAGAGGCCAGCGATGGCATAGGAAAAACTAAATTATATTATGAATATTTAGAAGGGTTGCGATGATGAAGAGCATGAAATCAATATGCTAGCTAAAGAAGTACACACCAAGATACAAAGGTCTCTATATTATTTGAAAGAGTTTTCATTTGTGTCAAAGGATAAATCAATGAAGGAATTGCATGTATGCAGTGAGTTGTGACGTCAAATAGATGAGACCATGTTAAAAATAAGTTAACTATGTTTGGCCCACTTGAATATTTTTGGTCATTTGCTAAGTTGTAGCTTATTTCAAGAAGGTGGATGAGAAGCGTGGCAAGGAAATCAAAGGAACCATGTTGATTGAGAATGGTCACATTCAAAAGTTTATGTTAAAATAAATTGGCACTTGCACCAAGCTGGAGTTCATGATTCTAGAGATCGATAAATACGCCCAATTATTTGGGCGAGAGAGAGAATTAGTGTGTAACCATGGAAAACCACGTGTTCCCTTAAAAGAGGTTCTGCAAGAAATGTTTTCAATAATGGGTCGACTATGATGCCACACATGCAATAAATGAGACCCCCACTCTAAACACAGAGATTACTAAATAGATGGTGATTGATGTAACAACAAAGGACTCGGCTGGGGTGCATGAACGCACAATAGTTGGAACTAGAATTGACTCAAGAATGGAAACACACTAATTTTATTTACTTTTACTTTTCTAATTTTACTCCTTTTAGCTTTATAGTTAATACTATAAATTAAGGAATCAAAGGGGAGATGAACCCAAATGTTTTTTACTTAACTTTGAAACTATTTTTTGGGAAGGGAGAAAGATAATAATTATTTTTAAGGATTATCCTTTTGATTAACTAGATTAAAGAAAAGGAATTTATTTATTTTTTGATAAAAGTAATTTCTATGCATTTACCTGTGATCGTGGACTATTCTTCCATTGTGTGAATGTCTCAGTCATTTAGTAAGATTATTATTTTTTATAAGTTATCTTGCAGTATTGATTAAATTACTTTTTTTCCTTTGGTAAACTCACTTTCAATTTATCTTTTTGATTTACTCATACAATTAATTCTAGGTATTCTTAATTTTCATCTCTTTCAACTATATGATGTGGAATAGGTATTAATGTCTTGAAAGGATTACTTCCAAACAAGTTTATCAAAAGAAAAAAATATGTTTATGGATTACTTTGTAGCTTATCTTAAAGAGAAAATCCCCATGAAAAGGTTAGATCAGTTTGTTTGTTAATTTAGTTTTAATAAAAATCGAAACCTGATGTTATGGGATTATTTCTCACAGGGATATTTCTTAATACATTGCCAAATATTTTTAGGATTAGCCTAGTAATCCTAGATAGAAAGAGGGCTAAACTTCTAATGATTTTCCTAGATATAGATTCAAAAACATAGACTCATGAATATCCTAAGGAGTGGTGAAGTTTAGATACCTTTCTTGAGGTTGTCCTTCATATCTCCCAGTTGTTGCAGTCCTAGAACTCCAGCTCCAAGCTCCACAACCTACTTCTTGTACACAAAAGAAAAGAAAAACCTTATCTACCTCTCTTTTTGGGATTATAATTCTAGATCTATTCTCACTTTTAATTAGATCTATAAAGGAATGAATTAGATCTAACATTCATCAATTAAGCACAAATGATATGGGTGNGACCAAATGATCTATTAATAAATGAAAGATAAATACATCAAACCATACCTTAGTTGTTGATGCTTCCTCCCTTGACCTCCTTGATCCTTTCCCCTCCTTTAACTCCTTGGTAAAGCTAGGTTTCACTGACTTATGGTTGTGGTAGATGGAACATGTACCTCTACAATTAGGCAGAATAACAATGTTCTGAATTCTTTTTCTTCTTTCCCGAGGCTTTCCTTTGTTATATATCTCTTGAAGGAGGCTTAGGAGATGCTTCTAGATCTTCTAGAGACCATTAGAGATTCAAATGATGTTATTTCCTAGGCCCTTGACACGAATATACAACTCATATTTCACCTATCACCTCATAACTCCTTGATCCTAGATGCTTTATAGTGCCTCTCTTATTGAGCCACTAGTGACCAACAAGGGCCCTCACTTGTTGTCCACTAGGTGTCCCATGAGGATCTCCAAAAAGGGGATAAAACTTAAGAAAAATATGTATTTTGGCTTCTATCGTCTTATGGATTCCTCTCTGGCATCTATGGTGGAAATTAAGGCTATAATAGATGCCCCCTAATGTGTGAGGTCAAGAAAGGAATGGATGATCAAAATACATCACAATAAAATAATATCCATGTGAGATAGCGTGAGGAGAGAGAACAGGATGTTTGGAAGTCAAAGAAGTTGTTTAATCAAACACCAAGGATGAGAGTATAAATATACCATTCCCTAGGTATACATACTCAGACTCTGAATGAGAATGGCTACCAAAAAATACACTATAGATCCATGATATGAAATGTTATACCATGGCCATGAAAGAATACATAGTAGATCTATGTCATCAATAATACCATAGCCACAAGACAATACAATGTGGATCTACGTCATCAAATCAATCATAGCCACCAACAAATACAATGTGAATCTATGTCATGCACATAATCATAAACACCAACAAATACAATGTGGATCTATGACACAACATATAGATATCAAGAAGAAAATGAGCACTG
>SNQJ01S0035729.1:89275-101401 GCA_010110895.2 Picea sitchensis
CACCCACTTGCAGAGAAAGAGACATACGTCTCCCTAGCACCACCCTACCACCCTAATTTGCCAAAATAAATATTGCTCAAATCAACTTGTTCATTCTAATATAGCTTGCTTACCCTTTTTGCTGACCTACTCTGTATTCTTCACTGTTTCTGATCTGCTGCTCTGCCTCACTATCCTCTGCAGCCCATTCTCAGCTTCTTCTCTTGTGACGCATATTATCCTCCTCCTTTTCTCACATCCAGAGCTCTTTCTCCCTCTCCCTTCAACAACTACCATTCATCTCTATTCCAGCACATTATATAGATTCACCACATGCAGGGGTTTTCCTTGCGTTTCTCAACTCCAACTGCAGTTTCCCTTTCTTTCATTCTTTGTTTTGCTTTTCGCATGCTAGCATTCTCCCTGATTTTCTGAACTGGCTCTTTGCATGCCTCCTCTACGCATGCCACATCATGCAACACTATGTTCTTCCTGTCTTAACTGCCAGTCTAATTTTAGACTGAAAGTCCTTCCACCGTCCAAAGTGATTAGAGAAACCCAACTGGCAAAATATTCCAGACTTGTAAAGCAGATGAAGGACCACTGCAAAAACCTCCGGATTGAGCAATGTTAAGCTCCGTTGATTGTGCATTATATCCATTTGAAACATCGTCCACACCAATCGCGTTGTGAATGGCACCATTCGTGTGTTTCTTAAAACAACCGATTGGTAACTGTTGCTGCTAGTCATGGCCGTGGCTAAGGCATGTGCTTTTATCAGCAAAGATCCCCATGGGCGAAGGCTGAACGGGAATGCCAAATGGGTTGCGTCTATCTTTCCCATTGCCTCCGTTTCTGTTTCAATGGGGGCTCTTGAATCGGCTTTGAATAGCCTAATGCTCTTAAAACATTTCAAAATGGGTTTATGGCGCTTGAATCAATTTTGCCTAACCTAACGCCCTTCAAACAATTCAAGTGGGTTTGGGTTTATTCCCCTTTTTTCTTGACCAACCTAACGCAATGGGTCTCTTCTTTGTAGAGCAAAAACGCTAAGAGGAACCCAATCTCAACGTCCCCACTTGGATATTGCTCTGACATCATCTAGCTTCTTCTGCCAGTTCTCTTGTGCGTGCTCCATAACCAACCAACCAATTGCCATCATTAATGACAATAACCAACCGATTGCCATCAATGACAACCTTGACGGTCTGCGTCATCTCTGCTATAGCCATATTTCCAACACAAATCTATAGCATGCGAATAGATGAGTTGAAGTTGAGCATGGTAGAATCCGTCTAATTACCAGTCATTGATGTATACCATTAATAGACACAAGAGGACCCACCGATGATGAATATGGACCCAAAGGTACCTAGTAAAATCTAGTGAGTGTGAATAGATGATCTCGTGTCGAACACTCATAGAATCAATCGATCAAGAGTCAATGATGTAAACCCACTATTCATCTCAAGGAGGTCTACCACTAAGGATTGCAAGCTCCAAGGTATTATATGGTTTATAGATCCCTCTCCTAGATAATGTGTTGAAGTCGATAGTAAGAGATTCGTCAAAGGAGGCACATGATGTATCCCCCATCAATCGACACGAAACATACACTGAGAGAGGATGTGAAGAGAGAGTATCACAAAGTACAATGGTCAGAGGGATAGCCGACTTAGAAAGTCAACAAACTAGTAGATGGTTGACTTAGGATTAAACTTCCCTTGAACATATAACATGACACAATGGTGAATTGGAAACAATACACAAGATCTCGATGAATATAGTGCAACACTACAGGAGGAATTGAAGCACTCTCCATGATGACTCGAAGAGTAACCAATCAGAGGAGTATCTCTGACACATATTACTGGGACCAATCCTAGGCAAGCTAAAACCCAACTGTATGATGAGTACTCAAATAGGTGCCATGTTCAAGGGTGATTCGACTGATGCTTCCTTTTTGAGAATAAACCAATGGTGAAAAACCCCCACTCTTTTTTTTTTTGGTATTTTTTTCTCCTTCATTGTTTAACGAGCACAAAAGAATGACGCAAGTATGCTCGGTGTCCTTCATGGTTTAATGATCATGAAAGAATGACACAAGTAAGCTATGTACCTTTTTCATGTCCTTTTACGAGTCTTAAAAAGATATAAAAGTATACTCGGTGGGAGAGAATGAGTTTCTTAACAACATGCTCCTATGTTCCAGGCGCATGGAACCGACCTAAGCAATAAGGAATGCAAATGTTCCTCACAAGTGAGATCCACTCTTAGCAACTATTCTCTCACTAGGTGGGTGGGTGAAAAATGGAGGCCAAATAATGCAAGAGGTGGATGGTCAAGGTTACTTCATAGAGGTAAGTGGGATATGGGAAAACAACAACGCAGTGGAGGGAAGCATGGCACGAGAAAAAAATTCATAGGTGAACATTAAGAAACAAGAAAAATGTTTGGGAACCCCCACGAGATATGGCTAGAATATAAACGAAGAGAGGAAAATGAGGCTCAATATTCAAGTGATGGTGGGGCTAAAGAAGGGCTCCCGGTCCTATGATAAAAAGAAACATGGGCACCAAATGGAAATATGGGTGCTAACTAGGACTCCCATGAAGGGTAGGCACTACCGAACCAATTACAATGTCAAAAAAGAGTGGCTAGTGTCGCAACCAACTGGGTTCAAACCTATGACATAATGTTGGTAATATGGATGGTTAATAATGCAAAGAAAAAAATGCAGGGAAAAACCTATCCTTATATGTCAGTTTAGAAATATATACCTCAAGTGTAGTGGATGTTTCCATCTTCATAAAAAAAATGTCCCTAGAATCTTTTCAACACATGTAAACTAGATTCCAAGGTCAAAAGGCATAGTGGAATCTCACAAAAAAAAGTATTTTTGGATTTTTTGGATATGATATATAAAAACAAAGCACTCGCACCACACACCTATGTACAAGGAACTATGCATCTTGATGAGTTATGCAAATTAGATCCCATTTCTAGGCTCAGGCCAAGGATAGTTTTCATAATCGAGGAACTCATGAGCTGATGTTGACATTCTACGACTTACCATGTTGGGGCTATGCCACATAGGAATTAATTTATGTGATCGAAGATACTCATTGTCAGTAGTCTTGCGAGCCATGGAAGGTCCTTGATGGGTTCCATCAAGACATGAAGGAGGTACGAAACATTGTTACACATCAAAATTTCACACTTAAGTGTCACACGCCCAAGTGTCGCAAAATGTCCTAAAGTGTCGTATGCACCTTATTAAGTGTGACAGGCACTTTGCGAAGTGTGGCATGCACTTTGCGAAGTGTTGTATACACCTTACTAAGTGTTGCATGCAATTTTATAAGTGTCACCACCATTTGTCATAATCCCTAAGCCATGGTGAATCAGAGAACATTAAGAAAGCGTCGAAACTTAACCACTTTCCCTAATCTTTGAACCTTGTTTGGCCACTAATTCTCCACTTCCCATGCATAGGGAGTGTTAATGCTCCCTAATGAACTGATGGAGCATTACTAACACGCTGTGGCCAGTTATGGGGGAGTGTTAGTGTATTTAGAGTAGTTCCACCTTTTTCTAAGGGAAAAACCTGAGATGTTTTGGTCAAAGGATGACTCACAGACTCGAGTAATTCACTTTCCTTCCATTTTGGGTACTTAATCCTAACCTAAAAAGTAGATATATCAACCATTCCCTTGAAACATTATGGTGGTTAAACCTCTCAAGTGATATATAAACAAGGTCATTCATGGGAGAAGGGGGTGAGGGGAATCCATTGAAGCATCATCATTTTGATCTCAATACATTCATGCAAGGGATAGACTGGAGATATTGGAGAAGATTGTTGCAGTGTCAAATGTGATTTGTAAGTGCCTTCTTTTGGTTTTCCATTTAATTTCAACTTGGCCTATTTATTTTATTATGCTATTCATGATAATGTCTACGATTAAGTCAAATCGGGTATAGATATATTTAGTTCTTACCTAACAAGATCTAGTAGAAGTAGAAAGGTTTGGCTTCCTCTTATTTTCCAGGTCTCTTTGATCGCTGGAGGAATTGGAGCAACGAGGAAAAAATATGAAGCAGTGAGGACAAACTTTGGGAAACATGTGAGTCCCCTTTCTTCTATATATAGTTTAAGGAACTAGATCTAAAAGGAAGTAGTAATGATTTTTTTACTTCTGTCTTTGGACCAAAGAAGGGGTCTTGGTCTAAAGAAGATCTCAACCTGTCCTCTAGGTGAAATTTCTCACAACAGAAAAATGGCGACTCCACTGGGGAACATCTTTGACTAGTCTTCTCTTGGTTCATCTAGTCCTTGTTGAGTCTTGTTTATGATTTGATATTGTTTTGTGTTTTATTTTAGAAATTTCCCCTTACCTCTACTTCATTGAGAATTTTACAAAGTCTTTAACCTGGTCTTTACTGAGTCTGGGCAATGTTTTGAGTGTTTTTCATCACTTCCAGGCATCAACACTCCCCCATAATGGTTTACAGAGCGTTGACACTCCCTTCTAGTGGTATGAAGAGTGTTACTAATTCTCCCTGATAGGATTATGGGGAGCATTGGTCTCCTTGGTTACAAGAGCGTTAGTCTCCTCTTTTGCTTGGTTTCGAGGAATTTTTCCCTGTTTTTCTCTGTCCTCTGATTGGAGGTTTTTGCCAAGAGTCTTTAGGGTTTGTTTTCTACTTTGTTTGTGTAAGAGATAGGAATTTATCACTTCTTCTACCTCTCCTTGAGTTTTCTAATTCCTTGAGTTTTGAAATTGTATGAATACCTTTGGTTAACAAGATCCCTTGGCCTAGCCTGACTTCCAATAGTCTGATCTTCATCTCGCAAGCTTTCAAACTTCTGATTAACTTGATTGTTTTTGAAGTTTTCATCAACTTGAGATTGAAAAGGTTGATTTGTGTTGAGTTTCTTTGTTTCCTTCTTTAGAACAATTTTGGCCTTTTGAATGCTTGAAACTCTATTGTTTGTTGCAACCCAACCTTAATCCTTGTTTGATTGCTGCTCATTTTTTAGGATTTCGAAGAGTGATTGCTTTCTTTCTCTTTTACATATTTTGAGTCCTTTATTGAACAAGTTATATCACACTTTATTTCTTTCAGTTCTCATCAGTTTTTGAGTGCACTTTGCTTGATTTCCTTTTTGCTTCATATTTCTTTGTTTCAAACATTGATCTCTTTCATTCCAATTAAAGGCAAAGAAGCAGGAAAGTTTTGCATTTGAAAATATTTAATTAGTCGAACAAAGAAATTTTTGCATTCTTTAGGAAATTTGTTTTGGTACTAGAGCTAGTCTTTCATTTGCATTTGGATTTCAGAAACATTTGTTTGATGGTTTGGCATCATCCTGCTCCTGAAAATTGAAAAGTTGCATAATTTTGAGTGCTTTCTTGTGTTAAGAAGAATATAAATCTTCTCCTTCCCATAGATAGAATTCATCAAAAAGAAAGAATTGCATCTCATTATTTTTGCATTCTATTGGAGTCAATTCTCACACATCATTGGTTTCATCTCCATGAACCTTCTAAGTAAAAATGACCATTAAAATAAACCACACGCTAATAAAATCAACTAGACATTTTTTGTTTATAGCACACCAACAATAGCATAGGATTATGGTCTTTAGAATAGGAAAAGTGAGTAAACTGTCCAAGACTACTAAACAGACTATAGAACACTAAAGAGTGGTAAAATCCAACTATTGTATAAGCATAGCCGAGAACCCCCTCTAACACAGGGGATAAACATGAGGTCGCATGTGGAAGAGAAACAAATATTACCCCTCCAAATATTGACCAATCATAGTGGAACAAGCATATATTGGGGGGTTTTCTTGAGAAACCATTGGTTTCATTTGGTCTCAGTGCTTCGTGAATCTTGAATCTGTTCGGGGTCCTCAAGAGTCTTACCAGTCAACTTGTCTTCATTTCTCTTGAACAATTTCATACTTTGATATCCTGTCCATATGTTTGGTGCCGACTGTTGACTGTACCCCCCTGGAGGTTGACTGCGAGTTGGTAAGTTTAATGGCCTTTCCTAGGTATCTAAAGAGGTGACTATTTGGGAGTTACCACAATACCTAGGGTAGACATTGTATTACACTTTCAATACCCTTGGAGGGTGATCCTATGAAGTGAGGATTGTTTGCACCGAGAAGGGTTGTTACATGGAGGTCAAGGTCACTACTTCTCATATCTTCACTAGCGGCTTGACATCCTATCTTCAGAAGATCCTTGAACCTACTATTGCTTGGTTGATTGCTTTTAGTTTTATTAGGGGCGTGTTTCTTTGATTTTCATAATCACCTTAGGGATCATTAATTTTTTCCAGTGGCTGACCAAGGTCTTTGACGATCTCTCAAAATTGAAGGTTTGGATCCTGAAGTCCAGGAACCTCAACAAAAATATTCTTACAAAGGAATGGTTGAAGATAAAACTTCTGAAACTGGGAGTGTAGCTCCTAGAAGTGGCCAACACATAGAATAAGTAGTCACAACCTTCATGGAAGGCCTTGTATCTTACATGAATCTCCTTTTTACTGATCCACTCAACCCACTACTTGTTAATCAATCATCCATGAGGTCTCTTGATTCATATTCTTCTTATAGTTTACCATCTGATTAAGCCACTACATAATCTTTTGGAATGAACCCATCGAATTTTGGTTTTCCAGAAGGACTTGAAAAATTTCCTTTATCCACAATTCTTGTAGTTGATATTGTTGGTGCTTCTTCTTTAATCGGAACATTTGTGACCTAGGTTACCCCAACACAACAACTTGCTAATAAATTTCACTTGGCACATGGGTCAAGTAATATTCCTTCTTCACTATTTCCACACATGAATACACCAAGTGCTATACTTGGTCGTTCCATCGGCTATATGGCTAGTAGTTAAGTTGTTCACACAACCATAGATACACAAGCTACTCAAAATCCATCTCAAACTTTACAAATGTGTACACCCTTCGTTGGAGGTCAATATTCAATGGGAGGCCAACCTTTAGCTAGGGGACAACCTTCAACTAGAGGGAAATGTTTTACTGGGGGAAACCTTCATCCATGGGGCACACTCTTATGTGGATGCAACATCAAAAAAACTGGGGACAAGCCTCTCTTGCAATTCCTTCCATCCCTACTACCACTGACCTATATCTTGGACAATGATATCCAGGAGTTGTAAAACCTTTATGGGGTCAACCTAATTTGGCGGGCATTCCTCAACAAGGAACTTTTCCCAATCAATCTATGAACCCCATGATTCCAACACAAAATCCACCTAAAACACAATATATGGGAGGCCTATCTGGCCAGATGCAATACATGGGGGGACCATCGAGTCAATCATAGTATGTAGGAGGTCCATTGAGACAGCCATTATACATGGGTGGACAACTAGGACAACCAACATACATAGGTGGACAACCAGGGAAACCACCATACATGGGTGGAAAACTAGGGAAGCCACCATACATGGGAGGACCATCTAGTTTTTCCATCTCGTCGCAACCTGGATATGGTCCTACTGGTGTTCCCATATCACATGGTTACCACCAGTATCCAGAGGATAACCAACATCTTCCCTTCTTGGCTACATTAAATGTTCTAGAGATGTCGTGTTTGACAAATGATCCCATACATCATGCCTCATTCTATCCCTCCATCCATGTTAAATTATTGTCCAAAATCCCAAAATTCGACAGAAAACCCGGGGAAGATCCTAACAATCATGTTATGACCTTCTATTTATGGTGTTCTTCATACTTTTCGATGGATGAATCCACTCCTTTGAGGCTTTTTCATAGAACACTTACAAGTGCAACGGTTAAATGGTATATTGAGTTGCCGCATAACTCCTTTGTTGGCTTTAATTCTTTGTCCATGGATTTTCTAAAAAAAATCCAATTTCCTATACAGTATGAGACTGGGATAGAGATTTTGAAATCACTCTGACAATCCAATTCCACCCACATATCTGATCATATTCATGAGTGGAGGCAATATAGATGATTAATTAAAGATACAATTCCAGACCTAATCCTCACGGATTGGTTTACAAAGTCACTCTTGCCACCCATTGTCAGAAATGTCACCATGGGAAGTGTTGTTACTGAGGAGAAAGATATAATTCATGCTCAATATTTGGACTTGGTATATTCCCAGTCTGACACACTTTACTATTTGATCCCTCATGCTCCTCTCATGTCGAATGATCTTGCAAGACCTGCTCTAGAAGCCCATGTTGATGGCATGGTAGGTTCCATTACAAATGCCAAAACTACTTCCGCTCTTGTTCAAACCTCTGAGGTGAATCTGGTTTAATCCACCTCATCTCAGCAACCCGGAGGCAAGAAGAAAAACAAGGGTAAATCCAAGAAATATTCTAACTAGAAGGAGAATACAAAGACTATTGATACTCAATCGAAAAGGAAATCTAAGTTTCCTTTCATGATTTGTATGGAGTACCACTGCACGAAAGACTTCCCTCATCGTGAGGAAGTCAATAAATTTCTAAAAGGTACCTCCCTGGCCACAATATTAATTAACCCTTTCCTAGTTCAACAACAAAAAATGGTTGCACAAAACCCTACCCCTCTGCAAGGGGGAAATGCAGGTCATCCCCACCATGGGGATTCTTCCTCAAGCTCCACTTAGGTCTTTATGTGTAAGGAGATAGTTAATCTAACGATTAGGGCTAAGACTTATGACATTATTCCAACTAATCATGCCAATGGAGGTGCTACTGATATTCCCTCCACAACCACTTCTCCTCCATCTTCCGCCCCTCTTCAGATTGAGAGGCCAATTGTTGAATCAATGTTGTGCCCACCCAAGAGTGCAATTCAAAAATCAGTATTTAATCAAAGTTCTCGTGTTGCTCAAAGCTACAACATTGTTTAAGATTTGGTGCAAGCACCTTGTGCTATGTTGACCCTTGAAGTTCTATAGAAATGTCCAAGTCAATGTAGAACCTTGTTGTCATCCATTGGAGCTGTGGATCTAGAGGTATCAAACATGATTATGTTCAATATGAAATGTTTTAAGATGAGGCTCTCCCACCAACTATATTTTCAAGTTCAAGTTATGGTTCATGGGAAAAACATCCATCACACTATTTTGGATGAAGGAGCCTCCACCTGTTTCAGGTATTTGTCCTGATGGAGAGCCATTGGTTCTCCTCAACTTAACCAGTCTGCTACCACCCTTAAAGCATTTGATGGTCATGGCTTTACACCTTACAGACTCTTGCAATCTTTCACTATAGAATTGAAGGGAAAAACCATTTCTATCGACATTGAATTGGTTGATGCACCCTTGGATTATAATTTGTTTCTTAGCCATAGTTAGTTATATGCGATGACCGTCGTCACATCTTTGGTGTTTTGTATTTTTCAATTTCCCCATGAAGGGAAAATTGTCACCGTTGACCAAATTGACTATTGCAATCCATATCTCCACAATTCCCCAATGAATAATGTCCCTTTTCTAGGTTCCAATCTTGAGTATGAGAGTGTAGGAGTAGGTCTCCTTAAGTATTCCTCTCTTATGGGAATTTTTCCTTTGCCTCCTCTCGACACCCCAAAGGTTTCCACATTAAATATGATTTCGACTGAGGTGAAAAAATCCCTAGAATCACTTGATCCTTTGGTATTACCCAGTATTTACAAGCATAATTCATTGTCTATGTCAATATCATTAAAAAATGAAACAAACCCCCTTCAATTTGAGTCGATTCTTCCCTTGGATCAAATACTTGAATCTTATTTTCCCCCACCAATTCATTCCCTTTCTTCTTCCTCAACTGGTGAACATATTCCTATTAGCAGCAAGAAGACAAAACTAGTGAAGAATATGAGTCGATGGAGGAAACAATACTTGGGGGGCATGTCTCTAGTCTCTAGACATCATGCTGGAGCGAAGACACTAACTTCTACCAAACAAGCTGGGGGAAAAATACCTCTATAAAGACACGTTGTTATGAGTGATCCTCTCTTGGGGGTTGTTCCCATCAGAACTTAGTAGTCTTCTCTAGACAAAATTAGTCTTTGTTCTTTCTCATGATTGTAAATACACGAGAATAGGTTACTGAGCTTAGTATTTGTTCTTTCTCAAGATTGTAAATACATGAGAATAGGCTACCGAATATACATTTATCACTTTTTCGGACTCATAAAAGCTATATAAAAAAGGAACTCTTTGGAGTCTCCTTTAAGTTCTTTTTAGACTCTCTAAATATGAGAAGATTGTTGAGTGAGCTTATTTCCTTTCACACTCGTTAAAAGGTTTGAAAGGGTGTCTTTCGAGTGGTAGTTTACCTCTTTTTCAGCCTCATAAGACTAACTACGAAAAATGTATAATCTAGTCAAGCATGACTAGAAGAGTTCTTCCCTATATTCTTTTACACATTTTCAGGCTTGGGGGACTAAATTTATGAAAAACACATCCATGGAGTCATCTTTAAGTTCTTTTTAGACTCTCTAAATGTGAAAAACCACTGAGTTTACATTCTTTGGGATCCTAAAATTATGTATTGAAGGACCTATATGGGACCAAACTACACGACCCATACAATACCAAATCCCTCCTTCTTTAGGTTCATTAAACATATGTTGAGGGACTCATCAAAGATGAGCTATACTGAGCATTTGTTATCCTCCTCAAGATCATTAAAAAACAAAGAGGTACTCATGTTATAGTCCAAAAATTCCCTACTTATGCACACATGGAATTGGCCTTTCCACTTACATATTTTTCCAAGTTACTACTGAGGCTTCCTCTTAAAAAACTATTTTTTAGAAGATGTGTGTTCCCTACTGAATTATTTCCTATGTAAAAATGCTAGCTGCATACTATACATCCTCTGCACATATGCGAGCTGCATGTTAGACATCCTGAGTTTACCTCCAAAAGTTGCAAGGAATTCGACAGAGTTAACGGGCTATTGGAGATTTCCCAACCATTTTAACCATTGTAGCTCATCCGCAAACTGAATAACCATATTTTTGTCATATAAAAGGAGGTCTTTGGGTCTCATTTCAACAACAAGAAAGATAACGAGTAAACTTAGCCAAAATCCCTTCCCCTTCTAGCCCAAGTTTTGCATCCCTTTCTGAGATTTGGCCTCAGCATTCCCCCTCCAACCCTTTCTCCTTATACATCCCTTTCCATTTTCCCAAAGATATCAGTTGGTTGTGAGAGGAAATCATGGGAATGATGCACTTGGAGCAAAGTTAGAGGATCCCGAACCTGGTTCGCGGAGCTTTAGATGATGAAGGTTGTAATCTTTGTAATCTTCATATTGATTAAAAGTGTTCTTCTCCTGTCCCAATACATTGTGTCTTTATGATTAATTGATTAATGCATTTATATCTATGTTCAAACATTAACAGTGATAAGTAGAGATTGTATATCTTTTAGCGTTGTTTTCCTAAGTTTTTTGGCAGGTAATCTTTGGGAGGAGACCAACAATCAAAGAAGCTACAAAGGTGAAAGAGGACTTCATCAGACATTAGGACCAAAGGTACACCAAATTTCCTCTCTCTTGTCATTTAAGTTTAGATATTTTTGGGGTAGGTTAGGAATAGGACTCTCTTTTAAGGGAAGTCAGTTCTCTGCCTGTACCTCAACCCAGTATAGTAATAGGGGGATTTTCCCCGCTAGCAAAATTGATGACTTCACTGGGGAGTCTCTCTAGGGTCTTAGTGAGAGATTTTGGTTAGATTTGGTTTCTTAATTTTGTTTTTGATTTTTACAAGTTACTGAGTCAGTTAGGGTCTTTGGTCACCTTTCATTCTTCCCTGCCCAGTTGGTTATTCAAACTTTTTTCTTTTTGAAAAGTTGCAGAGGTGTACACGCCCTATCCTTTGTATAGACCGCGTACATATTGTTGGGTATGTGTTATATTCTTTACACGAGTAGTAGTGTCTGAGCGCCTGCGCCGGGCGCGCAGGGGTTCGGGGGCAGCGCCCCCGAAATTTTTTTTTTGGGCCGACATATTTTCGCCAGTTTCGAGCCGACATATTATCGCTAGGCCGACATATTTCCGGGACGACATATTTCCGGGACCACATGATATTAGGTGGTTTTCGGCACATGGTTTTTGCCGATGGTTTTCTATTTCC
>SNQJ01S0035729.1:101411-118212 GCA_010110895.2 Picea sitchensis
CTAACGGTTGAGATTAGAGCAGATGGGTGGCTGAGATTTGGTGTCTCTTCACTCACCCTCACTTTAATCATAAAGTCACCTTTTAATTTTCATCTCACAAATTAAATGACTAGGACCCACATTCGTCAATTTCTCCCCCTTAGGCGCCTAGGGAAGAGAAACACTTGCCTTGGTACTTTATTTTAATTGAAAATTTAACATATCAAAGCTAGACTAAATTTTAAGGGGCTTGTTGGTTTCAATGATCCACCTGTAACCTCAAGGAAAAGTAGAGAGTGATCTGATTCCCCCCCAGTACTAATCCATTGCCTGTAGTGCAACAGTTTCTCTGGTAGTTTATTTGAGACCAAGAAATGATCGAATATTTTTGCAATACAATATTCCCTAGTTCGCGTATTCCTCCATTTATGATTCAGTTTAACTGGGGAAAGGTTCGAGAGACTATCAACCATTAGAAAGTGCCTGAAATAGTCAGAAAGGGGATCAATTTGAACCCTAGGGCCTCAAACCTCTGCAACACCCATGGAAAAATTTAAATCACCAGCAAGAATGAGTCTGTCACATGTAAAGAAAGATTTATGGGCAAGAGCATCCGAAAAAGGAACTATGTCTGCATATGTCCCATAAATGTTTAAAATTGAGAAAAAAAATGTCCCAAATATGCAATATTAACTTTCATTCCTAATCCTAATTCAAAACCCCATGAATTTATTAGTTTGATCGATATGTTATTCCATCCAATTTCCAATCCACTTGAACGCCCTCTCGCATCTTGACCAATAAAAATCCATTGCTTGAAGAGACATTCTAGCATGGAAACAATAACATCACAATCCCCCAAGGTTTCTTGAAGGAGAATTATCTCAGGTTGACTGGATTCCACCAGCCTCTTCATGGTTGTTTTTTTTTTGGGCTCCCCACATCCCTATAGTTGAAATAAAGGATTTTCATCACGAAACCCTAGATGGATGTATCGATGCTCTAAGTGACCCAAATATGGAGAGTTTTTTCCCCACTTCCATATCCACCAATGCCCTATTTTGGGCCTTTGTAAAATGGAATTTTCAACCCCTACCCTTGGGCCCTATAGAAGGTGCAAGATTCTTCCCTAATCCCTACAAATTTGAGTTCAATGAGCCCGGAATTGTTCTACTTCAGATATTGTAAGAAACAACCTCCTCCTTTGTATCCCAGGATGAATCATACTCTTCCAGGAGAAGCACCTGAGGAGAAGGGGAGGTGGCTTGTGCTATGGTACAATTTTCAATGGATGGGGATTGACCAGGCACGAAGTAGGGAGCCATATTACCTTGGGATATGGAGATATTTTTGAGAGAGCCCAACCAATATTTCCCCAAAATGGACAAATAATTTATCATAACATTAATGGGTGAAGGCGACATAGGAAAGATACACTAATCTTGCAGAGAATCATGTTCATGTGTTGAGGCCGAAGAGCAGTCCATGGTAGACACTCTGGTATCTCCCTCTAGATCCTAAGCAGAATTTGGTGAGATCTTGTGGGATTTTCTTATTGTTGTTCCACCTCCAATGTCTTCCCTAACTGCCATGCTTCTTGTCACCTCCCTAGCCTATGGACTAACAAAGCCCCTTGATGCCCTCCCAAATGAGGACATTGTTCTTTTCCTGATGGATTGCAAACCAGAGCCTTCATGTTGCACCTTTAGAGGAAGATGACAATGGTTGGCGATATGTCCATGTTGATGGAACTTGCGACATCTGAAGAGTACACCCTCGTATTCCAACCTTTGCAAGAATTTTTTTTCTGTCGGCACTAGTTCCAAGTTCTCCACTATATCTTCCCTTAGATTTAGGGACACCAGGATGCATGGAACAATGAGTTATCCTGACTCAAGGAAGGACATGTATGCATCTAGTAATGAGCCCAAGACACTCCCAATCTTCACGAAAGTTTCTCTATTCTAGAATTCTGCAGGAAGACCTGGGAGGCGCACCTAGATGGGGATACCATCCATTTTCTCCTTCCCCACATCGAAGAGAGGTGTCCATTTTTTGAAAAAGATAGGGGAATAATATATTCTCTAGGTCTATTTGAGGGCCCAATCTGCATTCTTGACTATCACAAACTTGAAAATAAACCAACCCCGACCTTGCAACTGTATTGAGGGAAACAATTCTAAGGAATTTGACCAATGAGAAGCAACCCATTCCTTTAGGGTTTTTATACTAAAGTGGCATCCCCACACATTCCCCACCACTGACTTTGCAAACATATCTACCACTTGGGGCATTGTGATATCTTCCCACAAAACCAACTTGGTCGGTTTGCCTCTGGACTTCACGCACTTGCTCTTTCTACGATGTGGGTTGTCCTAGTTGAGAGAGCTAGAGGAGGATTCTCCTTCCCTGGGAAAAAATTCTTCCTCACTGGCACCAATAAATTATGTTTCCCATGTATTATTTATGACCTGGTTAGAAGGTTGTGAATGCACCAAAAGGGAGTCTACAAATATCATCGATACCATAGTGCCACTACCGCCATTCGACAATGAGAATTGGGGAAAGATAGGTCCAACCTCAATGAGATTTGGATGGATGCTCCATTTTTGGGGTCAACTCACCAGAGGTTCGAATCCAAATGACTAATTATGCTAGGATACCAAAAATGTGGGGACTGAGGGAGAAATCCATAGGTATAAACTTGATCCTCGAGCATCCTCCAAGGAGGTCACAACCATGCAATATCCCCCAGGCCCTGGGATGGGAATAGGTTTAGAAACAAATACGGGGAGGAAACGATTCCTGCTAACACACCATAACTATTACCTGGGAGAGTAGAACAAATAGTTACATGAGGGACCTCCCGACTAATAGCTAGCTCCACCCAAATATCCATTTCATCCAAAAGGTCATAGTTGTATTCAAGGATCTCCTCCTCTAGACTCACATTGACTGTAGTAAACTCCATAGTGCTTCCCCTAACCATTTTGTCCACCTGTGTGCGAGAAGGATTCACTAGGTAACCGTAGGCCCTGAACCCTAGCCATCCTCCCTAGGGTTTTCGCAGCCCTCTCAACCACTTCAATATAGTCAATATATTATTATAATCATATTAATTTTAATTTATACAGTCAATATATAATTATAATTATATTAATTTATTATTATAGTATTATACAAAAGGAGCATGTCAATATATCTTCTTTAGTTTTTGATCAAACGACTGGGAAAATTGCAGGGTTGGCCTTATGATTTAAAGTAGTCACTTAGTTGCATTTATTTCAACAATGATATAACTAATAGTTGCATTGATTTCAACAATGATATAAATAAATATGAAATGATATAGTTATTTTAGTGATAATACAATGAAAAATTATTCGTGTAGTCTAAAAGTTCAAATTTTTAGCATTTTCACGGGCATATTTTTCGATCAATTTTACCCAAAATTGAGCTAGAAATTGTTGGAACTATAGATTTGAGTGCCCCAGGGATTTTCAGAGCGTTGAATCCATTTATTCATTCAAAATGGAAATTTAAACAACAAAAAACGTTGATTTCACCAAGATCTATTTCGACAGATTCCAATGAAAAAGCTCAAAAAGTCAAACGTGTAGACAACACCAAAATTATTTAAAGCAATCAAGTACTTGCACTGGTTTGAATGATGACCTAATGAAAAACAATAATATATAGTCAATATATAATTATAATCATATTAATTTATTGTTAAAGTATTATCTAGAAGGATCAAATCGACATATCATTTTTAGTTTTTGATCAGCTGAATGTGAAAATTGTAGGGTCAACCTTATGATTTAAAGTAATCATGTAATAACAATGATTTCAACAATGATAGAACAAATAGTTGCATTGATTTCAACAATGATGTAATGCAAAATGATAACATGTATTAATTTAAGTGATGATACAATGAAGAATGATGTAAATTAGTCACATAGTTGTAATGATTTCAACAATGATATAACTAATAGTTGCATTGATTTCAAAAATGATATAAAGAAATACAAAATGATATATTTATTTTAGTGATAATACAATGAAAAATTATTTAAAGAAATCATGTACTTGCATTGGTTTCAGTGATGACCTAATGCAAAACAATAAAGTGCCTTAATTTTAGTGATGATATAGTGAAAAATGATGTTAGTGATGATACAATGAAAATTCCTTTAGAGCAATAAAGTAGTTGCATTGATTTCAACAATAACCTAATGAAAAACAATAAGGTACATTATTTAATTTTTAATTTTTAATAAAACTAGGAGAAAATTTTATTCAAAAAATTCTGTGAAAAATCCACAGATAGAATCCTTACAGAGTCCAACTATTGTCTGTGTAACATAAAAAATAGGATGCAACATAATACCATTTACAAGAGAACTAGCCAAAATTCCAATCACTAAATCATAACTATTTAAAAACCTGCTATAGGGCCGGTAGAATATCCTTGGTATCAAAATTCTAAAACAAAACATAAAAAATTAAACATTTGCAGAGCCATGTCTTTCCTGTGCATCTTCTAAAGAGTCTGGGGTGAATTCAAGTCAAGTACCAGTATGGGAGGGTACAGAGAATATGCAACATTAGATATGACTAAACTCGAGACATAATGAGATGGAGAAACTGGTCTAGAACACAGCTCCACAACTTCAAAACGAATTGCCTCAACCTCATCATGTAGTTGTTGATACCCTTGCCTTTGTTCAGCAAGTAGCTCCATCATGGATTGCCATTGGGAAGAGGCATTGTTGATTCTGATGTGAAGTGAATTCACTAAGTTCACCAAGGCCTCTTGTTCCTCTTTCTGGAGTTCCCTTCTCCAATGTGCCACCCCTGAACACTGATTTGCCATAGTTCCAATTTTCCTTCCTGCACCCTATGTTTTTGCAGAGAGTTCTTCTCGAGAATTGACTATAAGATCAAGAGACTCAGATGGTTCAGAAAAAGTTACAAATATTAGGAGCCTGACTCCCGAATTCATATTTCTTTCCACCCTCGTTGCTTCCTTTAAATCTCCTTGCCTGCGTGCAAAGGGATTCCACCTTTGGTGATGATGGAACTCCAGCTTCCAAACTTCCTTGCAAACCTTAATCTCATGCATGTGACAGGACTAATGTCGGGCATAAACATCATTACTAAATATGGACATATGGTCTAATCCTAGACTGTGTTGACACCAATTGGGTGAGGAGTAGTACAAGATCCATGCAAGAGATAATAGAGCGAGACTATAAACAAGACCATGAGAGGGGAGCCAAAAGAAAGTGCACATGAGAAATAAAGTCGAGAGTCGAAAGGACAAAGAGTTGTTTGTAAAAGATGGAAAGACCACCTTCCAGCATCATGAAGTGTGGCGTGCATGAATATGAGGTACCACGTGTCATGCCCACCCAAATGATTGAGTTGAAGGATGGATGAGTTGGATGACAACTTGGGAAAAGAGACGCGTTGGAAACTGGTCTCGAACATTGACCCAAAATTTGAATTACGTTCAAATACATGGCCAAAATTAAGGAATGAAGTGTTGAATGGTATGCTTGTTAATTCTAAGTGTTCCCAGAGGTTCTTGAATGGCCAAATTGGCTTGGTAGTCAGCCCTAGATTTTTTGATCCAGAGTACATGGTAACAATGGACAGACTTAAAATCTTCAGCTTCTTTAAGGGATCTTACGATGATGTTTTTGAGCTTCATATCCTATGGAGGGGATCTTTTTCTGACTTGGTTTATGATAACCCCAGAATCCCATAGGATTGAAATATAATCTATTCCTTGGCTCTTAGCCAAACTTAATCCTTTGAAGATGGCATATGCCTCTACTTGATTATTGGTTGCTACACCGAGGCTCCAAGAAAAGCTTAGTCTTATTTTCCCTCCTAGGGAATAGATAACCCCACATTCTCATGCCACCCCTAGGTTACCTTTCAAGGCTCCATAAAAAAAAAAGTATATGCTTCTTATGACTATTCTTCCATCTTTCAAATTCCCTCTCGGATAGAAAGATCTACCAGGAACAACTAGGAGGCCTTTGGGGGATTTCTTAGGTAGGGTATACTCCAAGAAATGAGAATGACTAAGCCATTTTTCTTATGTCGTATTTAACTTCTATTGTGAAATTGGTTTATGTCCTTTCTGTTGAAAGAACTCAACCATTAAACCCATACACTTGTTTGCCACCAATTCTGGAGGAGATTTTACTCTTGAAAAGATATCTCTATTTCGAGCCAACCAAACCTTCCAGGTTACAAGTTTATGGATAACCACAAATAAATCTTTCAAAATCAACTTATTGGATAGAGACCCTTGGTAGAGAGAATGCCAGTTGCTGAAAATATGGGAAGGGGAGGATGACCAAATGATCAGGAGAAATAAACTAGACAGTACCAAATCTCAAACATATTTAACAAAGGGGCAGTATAGGAAAAGATGACAGATATTTTCTTCATCCTGGCTGGAAAGAGCACATCTATAAGGGCCATTGAAACCTTGTTTTTGAAAATTTTCTCCTGTAAGAATTTTCCCATGCGTTAACCTCCAACAAAACATATTAAACTTGGGGAGACTGTTTGAATCCCAAATTATATTCCATACCTTATATTTATAGGGAAGGGTTGAATGAGCTAGAAGGGCTTCATAACCAACATGGACATAGTAGCAACCAACTCCCCACCCTCTGGAATATTTAGATGACAAATGTTGGGGGAAACATACTTGCAAGGAAGAACATAGGGTCTATAAAATGGGAAGAAGATGAAGAGGATGGTTCGCTAAAAGCCATCCAACCCAAGAACCAAGGGTTTCATATTGAGAGATAAAAAAGAGTGTTTATTCCATGCTCAGAGCACCAAAGAAAAAGAGGTTCCTGTTCCTTGTTTTCTCGTAGGAGTGGGTTTCCCATTATGTAATCTTCCCGAATGGAAATTTGTTTTCTGTTTTCAAGAATCCATGTGGATTTACTATGAAAAAGAGAGAGGGATGGCTTCAATAATTTCCAAATTGGTGATCCAGGTTGAGTGGGCGGGGTAGTGTCTAGACAACGAAGCTGATCCCCTTCCAAACATTTGTGCACGAGAAAATGTTTCCACCATTCTTGCTTACCTATAACTAAATGTCATAATATTTTATCCCCCAAAGAAATATTTGAAAGGGTTGGATCTAATATTCCCAAGCCTCCATGAGTCTTTGGTGCTCTCACTATATTCCAATTTACTAGATGCATTCTTTTAGTATTGGTTTTTCCTCCCTGCCAGAGGAATTTTCTTATTTCTTGTGCTATAGAATACTTCACACTTATTGGGGCCAGAAGAGAGGAGAATTGGAAGATAGGTAGATCTAAGATAACTACCTTGATCAACACCATCCTTCTTTCCATATTAACCCATTGAGAACCCCAAGGGGAAATTTGGATTTAATTTTGTCTATTAGAGGTGCGCAAGCTGAACAAGAAAAGTTGTGTAGACATATGGGGATGGCCACATACTTAAAGGAGGTCCATTTCTTATGTAAATGTGATCCAGGTGGATATCGGTGGACACCCACCTTTTCCAACTGGCTCAAAATTGTTTTCTGGCAATTTTGGTAATATACTATTTTTGGCAGTTTTTCGGGTCCTGAACTTCCGGAGCCGTTTTGAGGCCCTAAACGACGTTTTTTTGGGTATCTTACGGTTGAAAATTTTCATCATCACATTTTTATTGGTATTTGTATTCCTCGGATAGATCTTTCCAACGAGCTATCGTATGCCTAAAACGAAGATCATATGCAAAAGTTATGACCCCGGGAAGATGATGTATTGACTTACCCAAACAGGGCCCACATGACTTTTGAAATTCCTATTTATTGTTAAAATCCCTTCAGAGCCTCATTGCAACCATCTTCTTGTGAATGCGAGTAGTCATCACATCTCTTCTCAGAGATAAGCTTCCACCATTCTAGCGAGTCTTTCACTCTGTATTTTTACAGTCTCTATACATTTCTTTCATTAATAGAAATCGTGTATTACCATATATGTGTGTTTATGGTTGCATCTCTGATACATTTTTGTTAGATTATTGGATATCTACGATATCTCTGTGCATTTCTTTATTATATCTCCGCTCTCATTTCATGCCGAAAATAATCTGGATCAGTGGTATGGTTGCTCTTGATCATTTTTTCAGTGCATGTCCCCGATGAGGTTCAAGTATAGAAATTTGGGTTTCGAGCTTGTCTCTCTTGAAGACAATCACTCTCGCATGCCCAAGAAACCCTCCATGGAGGAAGAAAAGAAAAACGACGAAGTACACGATCCTATCAATTTGTTGCTTGAGAAAGCTCTCACGTGACAGAGGGACGAAATGATGGAGAATTTTTTCCACATCCTTCAATGTCTGTCAATAGAAACATGCAAATCTTCATCAAACAACCACTTTGGAAGCACCTCTCCTTTCAAGGTATAGGTTAATTTTGATATTCCCATATTTGAAGGTTAGATAGATGGGGATGCCCTAGACAAATGGTTAAATCTGCTAGAAGGTTATTTCTCTATTCATAATTTTTTCGACAGAGAAAAGATCACCTTCGCACTCCTTAAAGATCTCCCCCATGTCAAACATTGGTGGGAAACTTACTAGGAGAAAAGTTCCACAGAGGATTTTGGAATATATGGGGTCGATCCCACTTGGGATTTTTTTGTGGATGCAGTAAAGGAACAATATTACCCTATTGGCAACTATGAGGACCAATACATGATATGGACCACACTGCGGAAAGAGAGGGGCCAAACAGTTCCATAGTTCACCAATACCTTCCATACCTTACGCAGCAAGCTGGGTATCAAAGACTTCGAACGACATTTGGTTCTAAAATACCATGGGGCTCTACACAGATACATCCAAACTGAAATGGATTTTCTGGACATCTGATCACTCGGTGCTGCTTATCGATATGTTGTTAAAATTGAGTAGAAATTTAAGCACCAGAACAAACGGGATTTTGGGTCTACAAATCTGCAACAACCAAAGTATGATAAAGACAACCCTAATAAACAATCTCCTGAAAACTAGTCCAAGCCACAAGAAAAGAAGGGTCGCGGGAAGACAAAGAAGGACACCAAAAAATGGTGTGATTTCCACAAAATCCCCTGGCACAACACTGAGGAATGTCACTCAAAAAAGTCATTGGTGGTTGAGATCAAAGACAAGGAGATGAAACCTGACTCAGAATCTGATTATGAAAATACTGGTAAAAGACATATCATCGACACAGACCCCACTGCTATTGTCGCGACTGCAACAATTCAACTAGAAGAACCAACAAGTTCTGAAGAGGGGGAGTGCCTTTTTCATTCACAGATGTGGGTGAAGGGGACCTCGCTGCATTTTATTGTTGATAGAAGAATCCAGAAGAACCCCATCTCAGCAGAGGTCGTCAAACATTTGGGATTGTCGACAACACCACACCCACAACCATACAATATCGGGTGGCTTCGCTAAGGACGAGATATTCGTGTTAACCAGTAGTGTCGATTGTCATACGACATCCATCCCTTCAAGGATGAGGTATTATGTGGTGTTTCCCCATTAGATGTCTGTGATGTTCTCTCGAGCCAACTGTATATGTGGAAGTGCCATGTTGTTTATGAGTCTCGACTCCGTAGTGTCATTGTTACTTTGGGGGGTCATCTCTACAAAATACTAGAGGTAGTTCCAACTACTGTCCCACCTAAACAGTGTCGCAAGGTAGTATCTCATACTACAAAATTCAGCTTCTTCACAATTTGTTCAAAGGGTGAATAGAAGGATACTGCAACCACTACAGCCTCGGCCCAAGCACCTTCTATCCAACAAAAGCAGGTCGACAAGATTGCAACAAAGTGTAAAGATTCATTTTGCACATAGGCACCTCATGTAGCCGTATTGGTTAAAAATTTCCAACCCTTCCACCACATGTTCGTGAAAACTTTCAACAACCTGAGCAGCGCAACTTCCCCAACAACACAAGCAACTCATCAAGATGCAGATTCAACAAACTTTATTCCCTCTCCCCCGAGAACTCAATGCAATGTAGACCATTGCTTCCTAAGGAGGGAGGATTGATCCAGGTGGATATTGGTGGCCACCCACCATTTCCAACTGCCTCAAAACAGTTTTCTGGCAATTTTGGTAATTTACTATTTTTGGCAGTTTTTTGGGTCCTGAACTTCCAGAGCCGTTTTGAGGCCCTAAACGACGTTTTTTTGGGTATCTTCCGATATAAAAATTTCATTAAGAAATTTTCATCAATAGTTGTAGTCTTCGAATATATCTTTCCAATGGCTATCGTACGCCTAAAACGAAGATCGTATGCACAAGTTATGACCCCGGGAAGTTGATGTACTGACTTACCCAAACGAGGCCCACATGACTTTTAGCGCTTCATCTCCCAGGGTAAGCTTTTTTGATGTCTAGGGTTTTTTACATTCCTATTTATTATAAAAAGGCCTTCAGAGCCTCATTGCAACCATCTTCTTGCGAATGCGAGTAGCCTTCACATCTCTTCTCAGAGATAAGTTGTCACCATTCTAGGGAGTCTTTCACTCTGTATTTTTATAGTCTCTGTACATTTCTTTCATTAATATAAACTGTGTATTATTGTATCTCTGTGTTTATGGTTGCATCTCTGATACATTTTTTAGATTATTGGATATCCACGATATCTCTGTGCATTTATTTATTATATCTCCGCTCTCATTTTCTGCCAAAAATAATCCGGATCAAAAGGAAATTGAAGAATGTTAGCAATGCTTTGGGCTACTCTTGAGCTAATATTCCATAAATAAATGTGGTTTTTCTGTCTATTTATATTTCCCTTGGTTGATTTCATAAAATCATCCAGGACTTCCTTAAATATTATTACAATAATATAGGACAACCCCCTAACAACAAGGTGTCATATGCAAATTGAGAGTGGTTAACTCGTTTTCCCTGGCTAGTTATTTTGATAACCTAGATACTTTTGTCTTGTGTCTCCTGCTCCAACATTATTCTCAAGGATTCTGCCATCAAGATGTATAGAAGGGGGGACATTGGACAACCTTTTGTAAGCCCTCTTGATATTTTGAAGAAATTAACCGGACTTCCATTGATCATTGGTAGATCCATGGAGAAATAATACATGAGGAAATCCAAGACAAAATATCTTCTCCAAAGCTAAAGCTTCCTAGTAATACAAAAAGGAAATTGTCTTTTACCCTGTCAAACACATTTTCCATATATATTTTATTAGCCCTCCCTCTTTCCCGCTTGCCCCTACTTGAATGGATAACTTCTTGGACTATCAGGATGTTATCCATCATTTTCCTTTTCTCCACAAATCCCCCTTTGGTGAAATGAGGGAAGGAAGGAAGGGTTTTATATAATTTGCTATGATTTTGGAAATAATATTGTAAGAGACATTGCATAGGGATATTGGGAAGTAAAGACTAAAGGAGGAGGGGTTTATTTCCTTGGGTATAAGATCTAGGAAGGAGGAGTTGGTATTGGCTCCCATTCTTACTGATTTTTACGCATACTGGATCATACTCACTACGTCATTCTTTATGATTTTCCAACTTATGAGATATAAGTGTACTGAAAAAGCATCTGGTCCTAGAGATTTGTTTGAATTCATTTGTTGTAGAGCCTCTAGTATTTCTTTTTCTGTCACTTTGCTTGATAGTTTGATGTTTTCTTCAACGATGATAATCCTGGGGATATAGTTTAAGAAATTTTCTTGAGCTTCTATATCCCCCTTTCCATCCTCTGTGTATAGGTTCTCATAAATATTTTTAGTTGCTTGCCAAAGCTGGTCCTCGCCTAAGACAAGAGAATCATCCTCTCCCCTAATCTATGAAATTTTGTTTCCCATGATCCATGCTTTGGCTTCACGGTGGAATAATTTTGTATTTCTATCCCCTGCTTTAAGCCAAAGGTTGTGGGACTTTAGTCTCCAATCTAATTCTTCTTCCTTTAGAACCTTTTGGTGCTTTTGGAAAGTGCATTAATCTTCAATGAGAAGAGAAGGGGATACATGATCTACCTCCAATTTGGCCCTAATCTCACCGTTTTTTTTGTCAAATCTTGGATGTCTTTTATCTCTTGATTTTCTTTAAGTTTAACCCATTCTCTATTATCCCTCTTTGTTTATTTTAAATTTTGTTCCCAAATAAATACATGGGATCCCTAAATCCATGGCCTCCATGTTCTTATGAGGAAAATCTCTCTATGGCTAGGGTAAACCACAACAGACGGAAATGACTGCAAAAATCAACTCTATCCCAATAACATGCTATATAAACCAATATGCAAGCGAGATAAGAAAGAGGCCTACCTCGTCCAGATGTTCGATGAATTCCATCGTTGAACACTTTGACCCAAATCTATATATCTGCGATAAGTTCTCAGCAAACAAGCAAGACAAACATGTGGTGGTAATATAAAAGGTTAGAACATTAGATAGCATGATCCATTAATAAACATGACAAATACGCCCATGGAATAATAATTCAATATATATGAAAGATATCAACTGGACGAGAAAAGAGTATTTCTATTAATAAATGATCAACAAAAGTGAAAATATTACAGACTTTTGTGTCAGCACAATTCAGAACCGAGAAACTAAGTTCCTTCCAGTTGGGCCTCCACCACTTCAATCCTCCACCAAAGGCAAGCTCATAATAGAGAAACAATGAGGTTCTCAATCAATAAAGGAATATATTGGGGGATGAACACTATGTTCAGAATTAAAGGACAAAGGGATGCATACTCAATATGAAGTAAATAATTTTTCCAAAGTAACTTTGCTCTCAAAGTTGAATTCTTTTTTCTTTTCCATAACTCAGAATCGACCCATTTATATCCTTCAAAATGGAACTGAAGGGACGAGTCAGAATGTTTCCAGTATATGGAAGGACAAGGATCAAAGATCTCCTGTTGTGACATGAAAACCCGACATTTAATTTTCATTTTCTGGCACAAGTCTCGATGTACACAGGTTGTAGTGGAGAAGCCTACGTATACGCTTGTTGTATAGTGTGAAAGATGCGTACAAGTGGAAAAATTTGTATTTTTGTCTCTGGATTTTATCAAAAAGGAAGATAAGTTTGCATAGGGAAATGGAATAAGGCACTATGTGCAAGATTGCATAGGGTGAGGCAAATCTTGCTATAACAAATTCCCCCTAATGTGTGAGGTCAGAGGAGTATCTGCGATGGATGAAATACATTATAAATAACCCAGAAGTGGAGTGGTAGGGGACCAGCTAGACGAACTCATTTCTCATTACATTCTGCACTGACTTTGCATACATGGCTGTCAATAAAATTACACTGCAGATCCATGTGAAAAATATACCAAACAAGTGTCTGTGGCCATGAGTAGGAAAATACAAATGTGGTTACATGCCAATAGCTATCATAGTCATGAACAAGGCCCAGTAGAACTAGTCTCAAAACAAATCTAAAAATATCTGTATACCATGGAGTACAAGCTAATGTTCCATGATCACTAAAGTCATATAGGTACTGGTCCAAGAAAAAGGAAGCAACAACTCAGGAAAGATGCAGCCACATAGTGATGTCTTCAAGTCTTATACATAATTCACCAAGGGTGCAAGTCTACATCATGTGAATAAAGGAGTTGAGGTCGAACATAATGAGACATCGTTTGATTACCGGTCATTGATGTATACCATTAACAAATGTGAGACAACCTACCAATAATGAAAGTAGGTATCAAGGCACCGAGTACATTCTTACAAGTGTGAATAAAGGAGTCGATGTCGAACACTTGAAGAATCCATCGATCAAGAGACATTGATGTATTCCCAACTGTCGATGGCGAGAGCGCCAACCACTGATGACTGCAAGCCTCAAGGTACTCATAAGACTCTAGGTCCTGTTTCCATAATAAATGGGCTGAAGTCGATGGAAAGAGACCCACTGAAAGGAGAGCATTAAGGCATCTCTCATCAGCCAGCATTAGGTACAAATAAGGAGCTTCATGATTTGGTGGAAATCAAACGAAGAACATGTTCATGAACCAATGACCCTATGCATCTTTCGCGTGTGCCAAGTGCAAGTGGTACACGAAAAGACCCTTTGAATAACAGCCAATGATGAAAATTACTGACAAAGGCGAGGAAACCACCAATAAGGCTAATGGCATCCAAGACACTGCACAAATCCCAATGTGTGAATATATGTCTTGACATCGAACACAAGGGAAACAACCCAGGCAACGACCAATAATGAAATGTCGACCGTTGGGTTCAAGGTTACCTACCAATGATAAAAGTAGGGCCAGGGTGCATGATAGGACTACAATATCATGTGATTCTGAGACAAACTGAGGGTATGGTCGACATGCAAAGTCAAGAGTTCTGAGTAGTGGTCGACACAGGTTGATAGACTTCCTTTGAACAAGAGCATGAGACATATGGAGGACTTCAACAACACAGACACAATGATGAAACCATAAGATGCAGGAGGCATTAATGAAATTCTCTGTAGGGACTAGAAGAGTAACCAGTCGATAGAGAGGGCTCTGTAATAATCTCAACTTCCTAAGGCCATGCTAATCCCAAAATTATGATGATGAATAACTTAATAACTTTGTACTTTGTTCAAAGGTGACATGACTGCTGCCAATACAAGATAATAATCCCTTCCTACCCATCTTTTTTTGTTGTTGTTCATAGACAAATGAATGCTATGATACAGAGGAGGAAATGAGTATCACAAGTAAGCAAAACTAGTTCCAGCAGTGGAACATACCTATGCTCAATGTAGGGAAATGCATGCGGGAGATGGACACTCAGTGGAATGTTTCCTCCTAGGTATAGGGTGTCAAATTGCGAAGGATATAAACAAGGCTCTTCTTGGTTGAGGATGCACAAACTTTTGAGGAAAATGGTTTATAACACAAAGCAAGAACCGACTATAGGCTCAATACTGCAAGTAGGGGCATGAGATGCAATCACGACTTAATGCCAAAAAATGTCCTTTTTTATTTCTTTTAGTCTACTTGGTGTGAAAAAGGGATAAACTTGTGCCAAATAGATGTCTTTTCAAATCCAATTTACAAGTGTGAAAGAGACAAGTTCACTCGACAATCTTTTCATTTTTTGATAATGAGTCAGAAAAGAGATTAAATTAAACTCATGTGGGAGTCCTTGGGGTATAAGGTCACATGTTTATGAGTGAGAAATGGGGCTCAACATCAAGTCATGTATTATCTATGAGGGAATCCCAGTCCTATCGAAAAATCTTTGCATGGGCACCAAATGCAATAGGGGATCTAACTAGGGAACCCACGTTTGGTAAGTCTCTACCACTATAACGACACAAATTATAGCAGATGGAAGGTTTTGTGTCGCAAAAAATGGGTTCGTACCTAAGGCATAAAAGTGACAGTTATAGGAAAATGCGAAAATGAATAATGGAGTGGATACCTATCCTATATGTTGGGTAATTAAAATACCTATCTATGGTGACGAATGACCGACATACCATTGAAATCCCCAAGAAACCCGGGTTAAAACTGCAAAAACCAACTCAATCTACCTTTATATTAGTCCATTAGGTGACACAAATAGCTTAAAAATATAGAAATTGGGTAAAAATAGTTTATAAATAGTAAAAAAATTGAAAATTACTATACCATTTTGATTTTTTTACCCAACCAGTGCAAAATGGACCAAAATACCTCTGAGATTCAAATGACGATTGCGGGAGCATCATGCAACGAAATCAACAACCATCTGGATCAGGGAATTATTCTTCTCCTCCTCTTCAATTTCAGTGGATTAAAGTTTTGAGTTAGGTCCCAAATTTTTAGTTGTTGAGGGTGCAAAATGTGAATTTCGGTGTATGTGGGCTGTCTTCAATCAGGTCGCATATATGACGAGGTATACGCTCCTTTTTAAACTAAAGGGAGTGTATATCAAGCCCTACATGGGACTGTAATTGAAGTAGACCACGTATAGGCACACAAACAATACTTTTTAAGGGTTCTAACACAATTTTTTATTCTTCCTGGGCAGGATGGTTCTTGAATGGAGAGAAAAGGAGAACAAGGAGGTCGATGATGCTGTAGATCGAGATCCGAGAGCCAAAATGACCTTAAAGCGATGTGGCTTGTATAAATTTTGGGTGCTCAAAGGAATGAGAGCCTAGGTGAGGTTGCTCGAGATGCTCATGGGTTATTGGGACCGTGAGAGTGAAAGCTTCAATCTTGATGGGGAACTATTGAGAATTGAAGTAGAGGACATTTACTTTTTGACTGGTCTATCACATCGGGAGAGGTTGTAAAACTCAAATCACGGGGAGAAGAGAGCCAGATGAAAATAGAGGAGTACATCAATGCCCATTATGTAGTAGAGACTCCTAAAATAGGGAGTGAAGTCCCTATCCGGGCAATAAACAATCTTAGCATGAAGATTATTGTCCTTGTATTGACCAGGATCACAAGTTCGACCTCGTTGCACTACGAATCGAGGTCGCTCATGTTCTATTCAGTGCAGTGTATGAGACCCACAATATATGACTAGTGTACCTCACTATTGGCCAATATGAAGAGCCAATTGACAAAGTGAAAATAGGGGGGTAAGAGAAATTTTGGGTTTGCCTCTATCCTATGCAGTTTCCTTTTCAAGCGGGTTCTAGGTATGGGACCTAGAGTTGAGATTCTTCCTAGAGGACCTCGCGATCTGCCATGGCATGGTGGACCAAGGTAATGAGGCAACAGGGGGGATGTAGGGTGCCGACATCGTACAACGAGGATTTATTCTACTGGTGGC
>SNQJ01S0035729.1:128231-148635 GCA_010110895.2 Picea sitchensis
TAGAGGTGGGTTTATCTTTAACTATCCTCATTTGATATCATGTCAACGTTCCTAGAAGTTGATCAAAATCCAAATCTTTTAGATCATTAAGTTCTTCTATAGAAGAAACCTTTGGTTTGAACCTATTTGGCAGAGATCTCAAAATTTTCTGAACTAAGGAAGCTTCCTCAGTTTTTTGACCAAGTGATTTCATTGCATTTAATAGTTCTTCAACTCTCATAAAGTACTTCCCAACAGTTTCATCCTCTTTCATCTTTATTTTTTCAAGATACAACTCCATGTGTTCAAGTACCCACTTGAAACTCTGAGGAAAACTATCCTCCCTAGCACCTCCCTACCACCATGAATATAAAAATTTTGTTACTGAATCTTATTACAGTGATACAGTGTTTGTCAAAAGGCTTACCAGTCTCATCATTTTTCTATGGCACTACTCTGCTCTGCCTGCATAAGTGTCTTTCTTCTCGCATCTCCTTGAGCTTTTTGTTCTTCTACTTTGTCTCTGAATGCGCACCTCAGCTTTCTCTTCCTCTCTCAGATAAGCATTTTTTCTCTATGTCTTTCTTCTATGCTTTATTCTCTTTGTATTATTTCAATTCAATGTGCTACGCCTCTTTTGTGGGTTTCACCTATTGCACATATCATGCTTCTACCCACATCAATAACTCTCAACAGAAGCAACCAGATCTACTTTGTTCTATGCATATTTATCATGCCAAGTCCTCTGGAAGGGCATACACTCAACTCTTCATCCTCTCTTGCGATCATCGTGAGTATGTTCTTCATCAGTGGACGTTATCCTGAGATTCTTTGGCTTCTTTGGTAGTTATTGTCTTTGACGCATTTTCATCTGTCAATTGTCTAAATGATGAATCTTCACTTCACTGGCAATTACCTCGAGACTCTTCAGCTCCTCTGGTGATCACACTCAAGCTCGTCGAATTCTCTGGCATATACAATCACTCCATTCTAGAAATTACTGAGAAAACTTATGTGCGTTCATCCCTTTGGTGCCTTTTCCCTTTCTGATAAATCTACACATTGGGCACTTGCTTTTCTGGCTAAGCCCCTTCCTTTCTCATGACCACAAGCTATGACCATAGGCCTGACCAAAAGGTGCTTCGTGATCTCATACATCAAATATTCAGATGCGATTTTCCTTGGTTCTCCCAACCCGCGATCTTTGATGTGGAGCCTAGCAACGTGCTAGCTCCTCCCTTAACCTTCATTGATGTGACCACTGGTTGTGACCACTCACTAATCAAATGGGTGCTTCACGATCTCGATGATATTCAAAGTGGATCCTAGAGACATACTAGTTCCTCCCTTAAATTTTTACTAATGTGACCTTGGTTGTGACCAGGGGCCAAGCTTAGGGTGCTTCGTGTTTCGCGGACTTGTGAATTTCATCATGCCTGATCAACGGTCCACGCTCTCCCTTTGATCGATGGTTGTGATAAAATCATGACCTCACGTGTCGAGTGTTTGAATGTGAGCCAACCCTGAATCTTCCAAGTCTCGATTCTTGATTCAACACTTTGTGTCAGATCGATGGCCCACAGCCCTATGTGATCCAATGGTCCAGATATTATTGGGACTTCGTGTTTCATGAAGTTTGAAGACTAATCACCTCCCTTCTCCCGAATTTTGATTTTCTAAAACCTACTCCAGATCAACGGCCCACGATCCTCGTTGATCGGACGGCTCAGATCATATTGGGACTTTGCATTTCTCTAAGTTGGAGGACTACTCACCTCCCTTCTTCAAACTTCCGATTTTTTGAAACTGCTTTATCAGTTGCCACATGTCCTTCCTAGATGAACGGCTAGTATTGTTGTGGCTCCCATCTCCTTGGGTATTTGCCTCCTGCCTTCCCGATATTTGTGAGCATTAAATCAATGGCTCACAACTCCCCATGATCTAACATTCTAGATCAACTCGTGAACTCAGACATCACGAGTTCCTACAACTCTTACCTTTGAATTTTCAGTCAATTAAATGCTCATCTCTCTCCATGTGTCCTCTATATCCAATGGCTCAAATCTCATCATGACTTCGCATTTTGTGGATTTGGAGGATGGCTCTCAGCCATTATCTTCTTTGCAGTTATACTGGATCTGACGACTGTTGGTCCTCGGTGCTCAGATCAACGGATTAGATCTATAATTCTCCTTTACGCTTCCTCTAGTCACTGGACTCTGATCTAACGGACATCGGGTATTCAGGATTGGTGATCCAACAGCCATTGTCACTCCTCCTCCTGATCTTACACATCCTCCCGACTTGGAAGAATTTCTAAGTGTGAAAGGTTATGCGAGTCCTGATGACTTTGGGTCTTGTTTGTTTCTTTGAGAACGTTATCTCTCATGAGCTTTGGTAATGGAATTAACCTTTTCCCTGGCGTACACTTTCACTCTGTGTGAAAATATGCGTTATTCCTTCTGAACTTTAACCTTGGCCCTGGCGCACACTTGTGCTCTGTGTGTAACTCTGCGCTATTCCTCCTGAGCTTTGATTTCACACTCTACCAGTAATCATGCCATCATTGTTTTTTCTCTTTCATGTAGACATGTCATCATCATTGTTGTTATTTCCATCAATGAAAAGCACACTCTGCCTATAAACATGCCAATAATATCCTCCTTTGGCATTGATGGAAACCCTGAAAGGATGCACTATTTTACTTAGACCTCCAACTGTAGCATCACCTTTTCTCCCCCTTTGACATCAATGTCAAAGAAAACATGCTCCCCCTGAGATGTTGCAGTATTTTTTGGAGGTATCATATATTCAACCAACACATACTCCCCCTGACAGGATGGACTCTCTTAGGTTGAGAATGGGGTCGCACCCAACTTCTGGCGTAAATACTCAAACTGAGATTTTGCAAGTGGTTTAGTGATGATATCAGCAATCTGATCTTTGGATGGAATATAATGCAAAGAAACAACAGTGTTGGTCACCTGTTCCCTCAAGAAGTGATACTTGATGGGTATATGCTTGGTTTTGGAGTGAAATATAGGATTCTTTGACACACTGATTGCACTAGTATTATCACAATGAATTGGGATCAGTGTTGTATATTTTACCTCCAAGTCTGCAAGTGTATGAATCATCCATAATACTTGGGTATAGCAAGTGGAAACTGCAATGTACTTAGCTTCTGTAGTCGATAAGGAAATGGAACATTGCTTCCTTATCAACCATGATACAAGGCAATCTCCTAAGAAGAATGCACCTCCACTCATGCTTTTCCTTTCATCCACGCAGTTAGCCCAATCAGCATCTGAATAGACTAATAGTTGAAAATTATGATTCCTAGAATACCATAGGCCATAGTCCATTGTTCCTTTTAGGTATCTTAATATTCTTTTGATAGATAACAAATGACTTTGTTTAGGTGTAGCCTGATACCTTCCTATCATTCCAATAGCATGCATTATGTCTGGATGGGATGTTGTGATGTACAATAGGCTGCCTATCATAGACCTATATGAAATCTGATCAACATTAGGTGAGTCATCATCCTTCCTTAACTTGCATCCAGTGACCATAGGTGTGATCTTAGGTGTGGAATCTTCCATTTGAAACCTTTTCAACATATCTCTTAGATATTTCTCCTGCGAAATAAATAACCCATCAAATCTGTGAGTAATTTGCAGACCAAGAAAAAATGGCAGTTCCCCTATCATAGACATTTCAAATTCAAACCGCATGACAGAAGAAAACCATTGTACCAATGAAGCATTATTGCCTCTGAATATGATGTCATATACATAGACCAACACAATGAGAAAATAATTACCCTCTATTTTGATATATAGATTGTTGTCAATTATTCCTCTCTTTAACCCTTTGTCTTGAAGATACTTATCTAGTCTGTAATACCAGGCACGAGGATCTTGTTTCAACCCATATAAGGATTTCTTCAGCTTTCAGACAAAGTCAGGTTTATCTAACAGTTGGAGTTCCATATAGACTTCTTCTTTTAGGTATCCATTGAAAAAAGTTTACTTGACATCCATTTGATAGACTTTAAACTGTTTATGACAAGCATAGGCAAGAAACATTCTGATAGCTTCTAATCTTACTAAGGCGCAAATGTTTCATCAAAATCCAGTCCTTCTATTTGAGAATATCCTTTACAGACCAATCTAGCCTTATTTCTTACAATATTTCCTTGCTCATTCATCTTATTTTTGTAGACCCATTTTCATCCTATTACATTTTTATTTGTTGTCCTAGGAATGAGTTCCCAAGTGTCATTCTTTTCAATCTGGTCAAGTTCCTCATCCATTGATTTTAACCAATTTACATCTTTATTGGCTTCATTAAAGTTCTTGTGTTCCACCATGGATATGAGGGCTATATGTGATTTCTCAGTGTCTTTGATTATCCTTCTCCTAGTTTGTACACCTTTGTCTTTCTCACCAATTATCTGACTTCCAGGATGATTCTTTTGAGTAATTCTGGAGGAATAATTTGATGTTGATTGTTGTCCTGACTCTTCTTGTCTGGGTGTCTCTTCTCCATATGATTCTTGGATCTGTTCATCTTCATTTTCAGCTATTTCCTCTGTAGTAGACTCAATATTTCTCACCTCTCTTACTAGGACTCCTTCATCAACCTTTAAATCAATGCAATCAACTAATTTATGAAATATTTTATTAAATCATCTATATCCTTTACTATTTGTAGCATATCCTAAGAATATGCCTTCATCAGCCCTGTCATCATACTTGCCAAGGTTTTCATTATTATTCTTTATGTAGCACTTACTCCCAAAGACTTTGAAGTGTTTGATTGAATCAGGCTTCCATACCATGGTTCATAAGGTGTCTTGTCACTATGTGGTCTGAGGTGGGCTTTGTTAAGAATATGGAATGTTGTGTTTATTGCTTCTACCCAGTAAGTTTGACCAATATTCTTTTCATTCATCATTAACCTCATCATTTGTTGCATTGTTCTGTTTTGCCTCTCAACTATTCCATTTTGTTGTGGAGTTCCTGGGATTGTGTATTCTCTCTTGTTCCCATGTTTATCACATAATTCCTTGAAATTACTTGACATAAATTCTCCTTCTTTGTCTGATATTACTTCCTTTAACCTCTTTCCTATTTGATTCTCAGCTAAAGCCTTAAATATTTTAAATTTATCAAATGCTTCATCTTTTTCTTTGAGAAAAACAACCCAAGTAAGTCTGGAGTAATCATCAATGATCAACATAAAGTAGTTTCCTTCTTTGTGCCTTCCTTTATTGATGGTCCACATAAATCCATATGAACTAATTGGACCGGTTTCTCTATTGAAGTAGAGCTCTTGGATTTAAAATGTGTCCTAGTTAGATTTCCTACTTGGCAGGGTTTACACACAAAGTCTTGTGGCTTTGATATTCTTGGAAGATCTTTTATTGCCTCAAGATTTTTTATCTTGATTAAGTGGTCAAAGTTTAGATGTCCAAGTCTCCTATGCTATAACCATCTTTCATCATGTTTTCTTAGATGAAATTTTTCTTTTTCTTCTTTCAGCAGATATACATTATTTTTTTTCCTTATTCTTTTAGCCACCACGTGTCCTGGGTTTACAGACTTTATCTTACAATCCTTTGAAGTGAACATCACTTCACATCCTATGTCACACATTTGAGTTACACTGAGCAAATTATGTTTCAGCCCATCTACAAGAAAAACATCATGAGATTTTCCTTTACGATTACTCAAACTCACCATCCCTTTACCCTTGATTTTACCTGGTTCATCATTTCCAAAGGTTACATTTCCTGTTTTGATTTTACTTATAGACAGAAACTTATCCCTTTCTCTAGTCATGTGTTTGGAACATCCATTGTCTATATACCAGGGGTCTTTTTGTTTTTAAGTTGAAAGTACTAGACCACATTTTTCACTATATTTATTTTTCCATGTTTTGGCATTTCTAGCTAAAGGATTTATCCTTGGATCTACCTTGTACTTCTTCAGATGGCGGTTTGCAGCTTTGTGGCCGAAGTTATGACAGTTATAACATTCGATCTCATTGTTTGGTAGGTCAAAGTGATTGGTGCTACATTTTCTATTCAATGGTGGCTTAGTTATGTGTTGTGAAGATTATTTATTTCTTGATATCCTCGGTTGCATGTCTCTAAACTTAATTTGACAATTTTCAATCGTATGACCAAAATTAGAACAGTTAAAATAAAAACCATGGAAGAAATTTTGGTACCTGAAGGATGGCCTTCTTCTTGGAATTTGGTGTTCCATATTCTGATCTCTTTGTGTTTGATAAGGGATCATATTGTCTTTATTAGCTTTTGGTTATAAAGTACTCTCATGATTTGATTGTCTGCTAACTTGGAACTTGATCATCTTTGTTGGTTCTTTGCTTTCTGGTTGTTTTCTACTTGAACCATTTACATAACCTAAACCAGTATTCAACAAATGAGATCTATGTTTGTTGAGAATTTCGTTTAGTTCTACGGTGGCTTTAATGCTTCGAAGATTTTCGAAATACAATGTTTTAAACTTCTCCATATCTTTTTTGGTTTTTACTACCTCTTCTTCCAAGGCTTGACATCTTTCCTTTTTTTCTAATAACTATTGTTTCATAATGTCCTCTATTTTCTTTGCCTCTTCTAATTTCACTTTTAGCAGGGCAAAGTCTTCATCGGCTTCTTTATTGTCTTTCTCGAACTTTATCATTTTTGTTTTTTCTTCTTAGATCTGAGTCTAGCAATTTCCTCTAGAACACTGATCAGTTCTCCTTCCAAGTCAACCACAGCTTCTTCATCATCAACATCACTTCATGTGCTTTTATTATCATAATCCTATTTTTCCATAAGCATAAATTCATTAATATTATCTTCACAGGAAGAGTCGTTATCTGTGTCTTCTAAAGTGCCATCATTGTTTACACATAAACTTTTATTTTTACCAAATCCCTTGGGTTTGTACTTCTTTTCACCTTCAGAATTTTGATCTTGTTTCTTGTGTGGAAACTTAGATGCAAAGTGACCTATCTTCCCACAGTTAAAACATTTGAAGGGAAATTTTCCTTGGTACTTGCATGATCCTTTCTTTAGTATTCTCACAAATTTTGTTTCAATTTCATTAGTCTCAGAATCCTCATTCTTATCTACTTTAAATGATGCTTCTCTAGAGTTGGGTTTATCTTTAACTATCCTCATTTGATATGCAATCAATGTTCCTAGAAGTTGATCAAAATCCAAATCTTTTAGATCATTAAGTTATTCTATAGAAGAAACCTTTGGGTTGAACCTATCTGGCAGAGATCTCAAAATTTCTGAACAAAGGAGGCTTCCTCAATTTTTTCACCAAGTGATTTCATTGTTTACTAGTTCTTCAACTCTCAGAAAGTACTTCCCAACAGTTTCATTCTCTTTCATATTTAGTTGTTCAAACTTTACTCTATAGGTTTGAAGCTTGGCATCCTTTACCTTCTCATTACCTTCATAACTGTTAATGAGTTTGTCCCACATTTATTTGGTAGTTTCTAAGTGCATAACTTTTACAAATTCTGCTTCTGCAAGCCCACTCATAATAGCATTCATATCCTTAGCGTTGAAGCTGAATTCTAGCTTGTCATCCTTATTAGCTAGTACAATCAGTTTTACATAACCAGTCTCTACCACATCCCAGACATATGCACCTAAAGCCATTATGTAGGTTCTCATCCTAACTTTCCAGAAGGCAAAGTTTGTTCCATTGAACAGGGGGGCCTTATTGGTTGAAGTTCCTCCATGGATAGTCATGTTTAATCTCTAGGATCTACCCTTATATATCTTAATATGATAAGTAATCTTTATTTTCTATACATTATCATTATTATGAGCTCCAACTCCACTTGAGGCTACAACCTCTATTTTACATGTAGCAACTTGTTGAGAGCACCAACTCTTTGGTTTCTCTAGCACCCACTAAAAGGAAGCACCAACTCCCTGAGTATTCTAGCACCAACTGGATGGAAGCACCAACTTCTAGTCACACATGCACCAACCTATATAACAGAGAACAATAGTTCTCCCTTGCACCACCCTGCCACCCTAGTTTTTCTAGCTACAACCAGATGGAAGCTACAACTCCCTGTGTTCAAGCAGCCACTTGAAACTCTGAGTAAAATTGTCCTCCCTAGCACCTCCCTACCACCCTGAATTTTAAAACTTTTTTCCTTAATATTATTACAATGATACAGTGTTTTTCAAAAGTCTTGCCAGTCTCATCATTGTTTTGTGGCACTGCTCTGCTCTACCTGCATCAGTGTCTTCCTGCTCACATCTCCTTGAGATTTATGTTCTTCTGCTTTGTATCTGAATGTGCACCTCATCTTTCTCTTCCTCTCTCAAATAAGAATTTATGCTCTATGTCTTTCTTTTGCGCTTTATGCTCTGTGTATTATTTAAATTCAATGTGCTATGCCTCTTCTGTGTGTTTCATCTCTTACACATAGCATGCTTCTACCCGCATCAATAAGTCTCAACAGAAGAAACCATCTCTACTCTGTTATGTGCATATTTATCATGCCAAGTCCTCTAGAAGGGCATACACTCAACTCTTTTTCCTCTCTAGCGATCGTCGTGAGTATGTTCTTCATTAGTGGTCTTTATCCTGAGATTCTTCGGCTTCTTTGGTAGTTACTATCTTTGACGCATTTCCATCTGTCAATTTTCTAAATGATGAATCTTCACTTCACTGGAAGCTACCTCGAGACTCTTCTGCTCCTCTAGTGATCACACTCAAGCTCATCTAATTATCTGGTAGTTACTGAGAAAACTTTCACGCACTCATCTATTTGGCGTCGTTTCCATTTCTAATAAATCTACACAGTGGGTGCTCGATTTTCTGTCTAAGCCCCTTCCTTTCATGTGACCATGAGCTGTGACCACGGGCCTCACAAAAAGGCTCTTCGCGATCTCAAAAATCAGATATTCATCTATGAGTTGCCTCTATTCTCCCAACTCGCGATCTCTGATGTGGAGCCTAGAGACGTGCTAGCTCCTCCCTTAACCTTCGCTGATGTGACCACTAGTTGTAACCACTCTATAATCAAATGGTCACTTCACGATCTCATCGATCTCTGAAGTGGATCCTAGAGACATGATATCTCCTCCCTTAACTTTCCACTGATGTGACCTTGGTTGTGACCAGGGGCCAAGCAAAAGGGTGCTTTGTGTTTCGCGAAGTGGTGAACTTCGTCGTGCCTAATCAACAGTCCATGCTCTCCCTTTGATCAACGGTTGTGATCAAATTGCAACCTCATGTGTCAGGTGTTTGAACGTGAGCCAACCCTAACTCTTCCAACTCTTGATTCCTGATTCAACACTTTGTGTCAGATCGACGACCTACAACCATCTATGATCCAACGATCCAGATATTATCGGGACTTCATGTTTCATGAAATTGGAGGACTACTCACCTCCCTTATCCTGACTTCTAATTTTTTGAAACCTGCTCCAGATCAATGGCCCATGATCCTTGGTGATCCAATGGCTCAAATCATATTGAGACTTTTCATTTCATGAAGTTGGAGGACTACTCACCTCCCTTATTCCGACTTCTGATTTTTCGAAAAAAAATTATCGGCTGCCACATGTCCTTCCCAGATGAACGTCTAGGATTTTTGTGGCTCCCATCTCCTCAAGTATTTGCCTCCTTCCTTCCTAATATTTGTGAGCGTCATATCAATGGCTCACAAATCCCCATGATCTAACGGTCTATATCAACTCGTGAACTCGGACATCGTGATTCCCTACAACTCTTACCTTTGACTTTTCAATGAGTGAAATGTTTATCTCTCACCACATGTCCTCTGGATCCAACGGCTCAGATATCATCGCGAATTCACATTTTTTGGAGTTGGAGGATGGCTCTCGGCCATTATCCTCTTCACAGTTATATTGGATCTGACGACTATTGGTCCTCGGCGCACTGATCAACAGATAAGATCTATACTTCTCCTTTGTGCTTCCTCTGGTCACTAGAATCTGATCTAACAGACATCAGGTATTCGGGATTGGTGATCCAATGGCCATTGTCACTCCTCCTCCTAAGCTTACGCATCCTCCCAACTTGGAATAATTTCTAAGTGTCAAAGTTTATGTGAGTCCTGATGACTTTGGGTCTCGTCTGTGTTTATGAGAATGTTATCTCTCCTAAGATTTGGTAATGGAATTAATCTCTGCTCTGGAACACACTTGTTCTTTGCATGCAACTCTGTGTTATTTCTTATGAGCTTTAACCTCAGCCCTGGTGCACACTTGTGCTCTGCATGCAACTCTATGCTATTCCTCGTGAGATTTGATTGCACACTCTGCCAGTAATAATGTCATCATTGATGTTGTTCTTGACTGTAGACATGCCATTGTCGTTGTTGTTACTACCATCAATGACAAGAACACTCTGCATGTAAACATGCCAACACAAGATCATTTTCCTAATCCTAGAAATGGACTCTACTTTTCCTAACCATCATATCTTGTGTAGCTCATTGTATTTAATGTACTCTTATCATGTGTTGAGTGGTGTGTTTTACATGTGGGTTTGTTAGGTTTGGTTCTTATCATGTTGGTTTTTTTATTCACATCTATCAAGTAGATATCTTGGACCCTCATCTTAGGCATAGATTGAGACGATGAGATTAGTATAGATTGCATTTGTTAGTTTTTATGTATGTGTTAAACTGGGCTTTGTGTTAATATTAAACAATTAACAAGCATGAATGTACATGGATTCCAATCACTTAATTCGGAGTTGTAACTAAGATTCAAACCATATGTATCCAAATCATGTCCAAAAAATCCAAAACAAATTGTGTTTTTTTTTTAATTTTACTATGCAATTTAACTCTGGGTCTAATTTTTGGATGTTTTTTACAAGACTCAGTGACGTTTTGTGTGGCATTTTCTATAGAAACATCCACTGAACTTGAGTTACATGTCTTGAATCGGCATATAGGGATAGGTTTTTCCCTAAATCACCATCTTTCATTATTAACCATCCATTTTGTTGTCACAAAGTGTTAGGTTTGATCACGTCAAGTTGTGACATTAGCCATTTCATTTTTGCACATCGTAAGTTGTTCGATAGTGCCTACCATCCATGGGTGCCCTAGTTAGCACCTTGATTTCCATTTGATGCCCATGTTACAATTTATTCTAGGCTCTGGAACCCTCTCATGGACCCACCATGACTTGAATTTGAGCCTCATTCTTCTCTCTTCATATTTGTTCTCACAGTATCCTGAGGGGGTTCCTTCTATGTTGTGTTAGTTTATGGTCGCTTATGCATTTTTTGCTCATGTCATGCTACTTGTTGTTGCACTAATGTTTGAATTGATTTCACTTATCTCCATTTCAGTAACATTATTGTCCCTTGACCAAGTTTTGAGGAACACTTGGTCATAATTGACCATTTCTAGGACTTCGATAGCCTGTCGAAGAAAAAGCGCAAAGCGAAGCGGAAATTGTGGAAGCTAGGCCCCCTTTTGGGTCCTTTTTGGGTTTTTGGGAATATCTAATGGGAAATGGATGTCGGCCCATGGGTTTACCCATGCTTAGGCCCACTTTTGTAATGTATAAATAGAAGGATAGGCAATGCAAGAAGTTGTAGATGTGATTTCTTAGTGTAATTGGTAGTGCATCTATGTGATGTTGAATAAGTGCTCTGTGCAAACTGTGTAAGGCTTGCAAGGCTAAGTGCAAGTTACTATGAGGTTGCTATAAAAAGATAAGTGTTGTAATGCAAGGAAGAAGGATCTAGCGAGTTGCGCAAATCTTATGTCCTATGCAAAGAAGGGTTTTGGAGGCTTTGTGCTTGTAACAGATTGAAGAATATCTTGTGGACGTAGCCCCAGGGTGGGGGTGAACCACGTAAATCTCTGTGTTATGATTTGTGCTTTGATTCAATGTGTTTATCTTTTCTCATGCTTTTTGCTTTGATATATTCACTCATGCTCTTTGCTTCTTAGATATATATGATTGTTAGATCTGATGTGTACGAGGATGCTTAGTGTTGATCTACTGGATTTGATCTGGGTTACTATGGTTAAGTGCTGAAACAATGTAGATCTGAGTGTACACCGCGATGCTATGTGTTGTTTTCGAAGTATAATAAGGGTTGAATGTTGATGAATGATCGATGCTAAATGCTCTGTAAATGATATAATCATAGATCTGTGTCCTAGCTAAGGTTGCAGACACCTGAGTCTTGCAACCACCCCTGCCTCTACCTTGGGTGAGACTTCATCTGCTTCGCAGGTGTTGCCTAAAGGGTCGGTAGTTAGGGATTTTTTGGTGCGCTCTTGAGCATTGAACCCTGGGTATGCCCCTATGCCAACAAATGGTTCCATTGTTGGGACTTGAAACTGTGATTGTTGGGAACTGAGGAAGAAGAAACTTTGTACAAAAGAAATATCTGTGCGTAGATATGTTTCCCTAGTGCACAGCTTTTTACTCAACCTGTGAAGCTTTGTGCCAGGAATAAGGTCAGGTCTGAAGAAAGGAAGATCATATCTAAAGAAAAGAAGCAAGATTTGAACGCTCTGTTCTCTAAGAAAATTAAAAGTGGAAATTTTTGAAAGAAAGAGGTCAGATCTGCAGAAAAGAGGTAAGATTTGTAAGCTCTGTGCTCTAATAAAGGTAAGAATAGTTAAAATTTCTTATATCTGGAAGCTTTGTGCCCTGTAGAAGTAAGATAAGTGAAATGTTTTGTTTCTAGAGCATGGATCTAGATATGAATAGATCTGATCAGTATAATGATAGATATGTTATACCTATGCATAGAAGGAATTTCTGGACTAACAAATGGATGAAGGATCCTAGAAAGAATTTTTTGCAGGTTAGCTATAACGATTCTAGTGCACAGTACAGAAGAGGTTGGGGATCATTTAAAAGAAAGCAAGGATTAATCCTATGTTATAGTTGCAGAAAACCAGGCCATCTAGCTAAGGAATGCCCTGGTGGAAGACCTAGTTGTCTCTATTGCAATTCTATGGACCATGAGGTATTGGATTTCCCTAGAATGATTTCTAAGCTTGAATGGATAAATCTGAATCAAGAAGACCATAATGCAGATCCAGAAAAGGAAGAAACCCAACAAGAATCAGAGAAAGTATTAATACAGATGAAAGAAACCTTGAAGGAACATAAAGATGTCCTATTACCAGAGATCTTCAAATAAAAGGAGCAAGTTGAAGAAAGAATAGGGGACTTCGACATTGACTGTATTCTTGATGAAGAAACACAAGTGAACATTATGCCAGAAAGAAATTGGGAAGCTAAAGGGAAGCCTGCCATGATTCCTTCATTGGGAGGAATAGGACTATTCAGAGGAAAATTGATGATGTTATGTGGAAAACTCTCTCAGATACCTATGACAGTCAATGGAACTTTGATAGAAGAAGATTTTGAGATTATCAAATTCATTGAGGATAGCACCTCGTTTACTATGCTAATCGAAAAACCTTGGATTGAAAGAGATCAAGCCAGAAAGAAGGAAGAAGAAGAGGTTTTAGAGACGCAGAGACAAGAGTTAAAAGATTTCATGACTAAAAGGATCGCACAGTTTATAGAAGAACAGGAGAGTCGCTCAAATACATCTGACACTAGAAGCCTAGATGTCGAGGCCAAAGCTACAAAAAAGGCTGAAATTTCTACCCCAGACAAAGAAGAAGTGATATACCTAAACCCTAGGAGAGAATCTCACCAGCATGAAGTGACTATGTCCAAGGAAAATAAGAATCAAAATGGGAAGAGAATCACCAAGACGAAGCTCACTGGAAGGAAGGCTAGAAAGCTAAGTAAGAAGAAGGATAAGATTGAAAAATTACAGAAGATCCCAGAGGGTACCTCGCAGCAAGACACTTTGCAGAATTGGAGCTTCGTCAGGATATCAGAACAGCGACATATGCCACTTCACCGAGGTGAAGTAATATAGCCATTGGAAGCCAATATAACCATTCAAATTTTTTCGAACAGGTTGGAAATCATTTATGGCTTGCCACTAGACCATTAGACCGTGCCATAACAGACAGAACATAAGTTAATGCAGCCTCATACCCATTGCAAGCAGACTGTTGCTAAGTTTCCCTACTTAGTCAGTCGCGCCACGCACCGAGAATATTTTTTTCTAAGTGAGAATTTGAGCCCAAAACCTAAGATTACTTCACCCTGTGACCATTTCCTTGTTCCCATACCATTCATTGTAGTCTCTGAATTCATTTCACACCTGAGCTAGTTGACCCGAGCTTGTATGTCAAACGAGCTCAGCGTTGCTGAGAAAGTAGTTGAAGAAGTTTTGATTGACTTAATGACTGAGAGATTCATTTCAGAGTGAGGATTATCTACAGGATTCCAAGCATCGTCAATGAGAGGACTCCAGGCCTCCCCTTCCACTTCTTACGTTGTTCCATCCCGGCCGACCGATGAGAAATGGACCAAGCACAGGGATGACATCGCAAATGCCAAGCTTATCCCATGCATTCTACCTACTTACTTACCACCTCTAAGCAGTTACATCAATCGTGACAATGTACCTCAAGACTTAGATTACACTTTGATCACCGCGTACCTTCTGAAAGGGGTGTGCGCAGTTCGTGTTAAGCAGGATAAGCTCGCAGCACTGAAATTTAGTGATTTTAACCTTGGAGATCGTAAATTTGATAGCATGTTAGCCCCGTATAAGTACTTAACCAGGACCAAAGGAAATAATTCTAATATTGTCCCACAATCATGGACCCAGAACCTCACGTAGTCCACACTACTTAATGTAATGAATATCCTGAACTTCGACAGACACCAGGAAGTCAACGCATGCGTCAAGTTGTTGATGTCCTGCTACCACAGAGGATACTTATGGTTGAACCACTGCATCACTGTGGATCCAAACTTGATCAATCAGATCATAGGACTTAGTATGCAAGGCCCTGACCCACAGGAGTTTTACCGTGGAAAGATCTCAGACCGAGCACTAGCATAGAAGATAAAAGAAACTTATGGCGATGTCGAAAAAGGCACACAAGGCTACAAGGTAGCCTCTATCTAGATTGGCGCAGTGTTCCTTGCCTGTCAGTTGATCGTAGGTAAGCTAGTTCACAAGAACATACCAACACAAGTGACTCGATTCATATTTGACCTCGCAGAGAAGTGCACTGAGGGACTACAGATGAACTGGGCACAGTCCCTTGTAAACCAACTAGAGCTTGATTGTAGAGAAGCACAAGACCAAGGGTATGAGTTCCACTTTAGTTGGTTGCTCATACTAATCTCTTTCATCTCCTGGGAGCTACCAGAAGGTGCCACTTTTCCAGAGATCGAACCCTTTGAACCACTGGCCGCAAAGTTCTGTATGTTGTGGTACTCCAGCGACATGAACAAGTAGTGGAAGCCCAATGTCGTCTTCCACACCTATTACAACCAATTGAAGAATAAAATATTGTCTACAACACACCTCACCCCAAACACACTTCACAAGTTTAGACCTTTGATAAAATTCAGTGCAGACCACCACTTCACCTATATCACAGCATGCACTGATGAGCACAATCAGCAGCTCTAGTCGTACTACAAGTTGATAGAAGAAGACTTGGAGCAGATTACCAAGGAATGGTTGATGGACCTCCTTGTTGCAGTAGACCCTGCAGAAATGTCTGACATGGATAGCCCTAAATCTATGTCGGATACACCTGTACCAAGAAAGACTAAGAAGGATCATGAATTTCAAGATGTCCATAGCACATCCACGAAGACTACTTCGATCTCACCTGTGCAGGGAGGTCATGGTGAAGAAATAGGTGGCATAGAAGTTGAGAAAAACAAAGGTGAGGTTACTCCTCTTAGAGAGGAGGTGGATCCCTCTAAGAAAAGGAAGATTAACCCACCAAAGCCCTCATCCTGAAATAAAACTAAGGCCACCTGGACTACGTTTAAGACTACCCTCACACCGGACGGCTTCGACTTCTTAATCGTTGTGCTAAATGATGCTTCACTAGAGATCGTAGAAAATCAATAAGCGAAGCAAGAGGAGGTATTCATTCGAATCAAGGGTGAACTTCAAGAAGTGAAATAGGCACTCCAGTCCAGCCGAGCAGTTTCTATTGTGCCCTTGACAATTGGAACAGAAGGAATAGGCGATGAGCCCACCCAATTACACCAGATCATCGATAAAGTCTAAGCTCACCTTCGACGAGATCAAGAAGATGCAGCAAAAGCCACCCAAGTTTTGACACAAGTACAGAGCACACTTGTAGAACAATAGAGTAAGGAAGAAAAGAAAAATATTGCCCTGCAAGTGAAGTGGGATGAGGAAAAAGCACAGTTACATCAGAGCAAGGACTAGTTGCTAGCAGAGCAACTTGGAAGTACATGAAAGGGTTCACAAAGCACTTCGCTCTGTGACGGTCATAGAATTGAATATTGAAGAACATGTCCCACAGCAGGTGGCACAACTTGAAGAAGTAATCCAGCAACTTCAACAGTGCATCGCAGATCTGGAACTTTGTACCGTGCCCGAGACTCCTTAGGAAATAAGATATCTAAGGGAGGCAACCACTCGCAGCGTAGTTGGCTGATTAAAAACCCTTGCCTTGGAATGCAAGCAGTTGAGCGCTAGAAGCGCCCAGACTTATAAGAACCTCACAGAGAATCCATAGTTGCAGGAATTGGAGGCACAACTCCAAGAAGTAAAGAAGCACGCAAATACACTACAGGTGCAGCTGAAGGCCTTGACCCCAGTCGAAAGAATGAAGAGATTTCCAGAACAACGTACCACCCAAAAAAAGGTACACACGCTGTAAAATAAAGTGATGGAAGTCTCCCAATGACTTCAACCAATTCAAGAAAAGACATGCCAATTGTTCACTGAAGTTGAAATCCAAGGAGCGAACTTGAACAGGTTGTCATCACCGTGGAACAATGCCTGGAAGGGATAGTAAATGACATAGCGATCCAGGAGTTCACTGAGTAAGAGGTTGTCGCACTGCAGTAGGTCGAATCAACTCAAGGCATTCGAGGCAGAATTGATCAGACCAAAGTGACTCGAGACGAGTCACGGGTGAGTGTTGGGGGCTTGTTAGCCCTTGACCAAGTTTTGAGGAACACTTGGTCATAATTAACTGTTTTTGGGACTTCGACAGCCTGTCGAAGACAAAGCGCAAAGTGAAGCGGAAATTGCGGAAGCTAGGCCCCCTTTTGGGTCCTTTTTGGGTTCTAGGGAATTTGTAATGGGAAAGGGATGTCGGCCCATGGGTTTACCCATGCTTAGGCCCACTTTTGTAATGTATAAATAGAAGGATGGGCAATGTAAGAAGTAGTAGATGTGATTGCTTAGTGCAATTGTTAGTGCATGTATGTGATGTTGAATAAGTGCTATGTGCGAACTATGTAAGGCTTGCAAGGCTAAGTGCAAGTTACTCTGAGGTTGCTATAGAAAGCTAAGTGTTGTAATGCAAGGAAGAAGGATCTAGTGAGCTATGCAGATCTTATGTCCTATGCGAAGAAGGGTTTTGGAGGCTTTGTGCTTGTAACAGATTGAAGATGATAATAAATAAGAAGATCTTATGGATGTAGCCCCAGGGTGGGGGTGAACCACGTAAATCTATGTGTTATTCTCTATGCTTTGATTCAATGTGTTTTTGCTTATGCTATGTGCTTTGATACACCCACTTATGCTCTGTGCTTCTTAGATATATATGATTATTAGATCTGACGTGTATGAGGATGCTTAGTGATCATCTACTAGATCTAATCTGGGTTACTATGTTTAAGTGTTGAATTACTGTAGATCTGAGTGTACACCACGATGCTCTGTGATGTCTACGAAGTATAATAAGGGTTGAATATTGATGAATGATCGATGCTAAGTGCTCTATAAATGATATAATCACATATCTGTGTCCCAGCTAAGGTTGCAGACACTTGAGTCTTGCAACCACCCCTCCCTCTACCTTAGGTGAGACTTCATCTGCTTCGCAGGTGTTGCTAAAAGGGCTGGTATTTAGGGCTTTGTTGGTGGACTCTTGAGCGTTGAACCCTGGGTCTGCCCCTGTGCCAATAGTTGGTCTTCAACATGACTTGCAGAGGTTGAGGACCTATATCCAACATGATTCGCAGAGGTTGGTGATTTATTCTTCCTATTCTTCCTCTTTCTATTTCATTTAGACTTCTGGTTACTAGTAGTTATACTTTCACCAGAGAAGGTAGAATGAGGAGAAGAAGACTTTGTTGATGAAGGAACATCAACATGATTCCCATGACATAAGGTTCTTAACTGGGAAGTGTCAATATCATATGTGACATTTGGAAGGGTACCCAACCAAACAGGTACTCCCACATTCAACCCATGAATGTATAAAGTGGCCATCAAAGGGACACCAACATTTCCAAAGAAAGGAAAAGCACAAGAATCCCCTCATGGAGGGGTTCCTTGGTTGGTATTGTTAGGAACTTTAGCCATGAAGATATTATGCATAGGTTCTTCCCTTGCGGGATCGTTCAAGTCTTTAAAAGTCTCACACACTAACTCTGGTGAACCAATGGTATAAAAAATAATGCCTATAAAGAGGTGGCTCCATGTTTCTAAGAGGAAGATAGAAAATTCATCACCACCGATGAAGTGGGCATTCTACCACCTTAGGTCAGAGACCCAAAGCAATGATTGACTAACTCATTATGGAAAACTAGGGAGCACAGAGCACACCACTAAGAATAAAATCCTAAAGAGATACAAACCAAACAAACCACCCTTTTGAATGCTTCTGACCCAGGGAGATGAAGTCATGATCGTCTAAAGAATTCTCAAAGGAAAATGAATGGCCAGGAGAAGCAATTACCCAAACCTTCGACCGACAGTCCCTTCGAGTGTCTCCTAGAGAGTATAGAGTCTTCCTCAGGTATTGCGATACACCCCTCACAGTCACATGTATTTCAACCTATATAATGGAAACTAGGCCATCAACTTGTAATCAACAACCAAAGGGGTACAATTGATAGTCGGGCGAGTGTATGGCCAAGGGAACTAAGCTCGAAGATCCTATCAAGGCCTAAAATGAAACAAAGACAGAATCACTCTTAGAGTACATTGGATTGATCCAAGTGTCTCAGAGGTCTGACACAAGATGGGCCAGTAACACTACAAGATTCACCCCCAATACACACTCTCCCAAATGGTTTGTCAAGATCAAGAGTGGATATATTCGTCACCATCCTCCACACGCCCTTGTGTTTGACTCCTGTGTGAGAGGAGCTTCCCAGATTGAGTAATTACAAAGTGTATTTTTCACACCTTAGTACAGACACCTAAGTTAAGTTTTGGTTTCCCTTGGAGAGGTTACCTCTCCACACCTAATCCAAGGCCCTAGCCTAAGCTATTGGTGAACCCTAGAAAAAGTCTTACTAATATATTTTAGATCAACGTGTTTGTTTTAGGGGATTTTTTTACTCAAGGAACGAAAGTGCAACTTATGTTGTTTGAGACTCTTGTGAAAAAGAAACGAATTAGAACACTGGCAAAGAAGACTTTACACTAATTCTACAAATGAAAAAGAGCTTCAATGAAAAAGCATGAACAATCCTTCAAACAAAAAGATGCAATCTTTTCTCCTTTCCATGCAAAATGCACAATGCAACTTTCGAGTGAAACAAAAGAGAAAATGAAAGGATTTTCTTTCTTATTTTTCTTTTGAAATTCTTTCAAGATGAGAAGAAAACACAACCCTATGCTAATTCTTTTTCCTTTTCAAATAACAATTCAAAGAAAATGCAAATAAGGAAAGAGACCTAAAAAACTAGGTTTTTTTTTATATTTTCTTCCAATCAAAGAAGAACTAAAAAAACATGCTAAAAGAAAATGCAGAATACATGATTCAACTGCAACTTATTTTTGTTAAAATTCTTTCTAAAAATAAGCCAAAAATTCTTGGAAACACGGAGAGACAAGAGGATTTATTTATTTTATTTCATAAATAATCTGAGCCTACAAGTTGTCTCAACCCCAAACAATAGAGGCTTATGGGACTCATGAATACCTGGGAACCACAAGTTTCCTTTAGGAAGAGGAAAATATTTTGAAAAAAGTCTCCAAAACCATAGAGACATGTGTTGTGCACATCTAGCCTACATATGTATGCGGGTTGTATACTATGCAGACTGCATATGTGTAAATTCTAACCTTGTACAATATCTACTGCAAACTGATATTTAGAAAAGAACAGAAAAGATACAATGGCAAATACAAACATTACACAAAGATTTTTCACCTGGAAACCCAAATCGAGAAAACCAACATATATTATATTGATACACATTGTGTTACATTGTTTACAATACAATATACATATAGGAGCCAGCGACATCCAAAACCCTAACCCAATGACCTGGATTAGTCCAAAACCCTAATTTCTT
>SNQJ01S0035731.1:4703-55127 GCA_010110895.2 Picea sitchensis
TTAAACTAAAACTGAAAAGTAATGTAAATTAAAAAAAAATTAAAATTTTAATGAAACTAAATTTTAAAATTTAAAATTAAATTTTAAAAATCAAAATTAAATTTTAAATTTAAATTTTAATTTTAGTCTGCGTGAGTGTCGAAGGGGTGATGCATGACATCATCCCCTTGGCACCCATTCAGCCCAAATAGCTCGCACAAGTGTCGAAGGGGTGATGTCTGACATCTCCCCAACCCCCCGCAGGCCAAGACTTGGCCCCCATGAGACCAACTCTTGGCCTGCGGGAAGCTAGGGAAATGTTAGACATCTCCCCCTCGACACGCACATGGCCCAAACACTCCAAATTTTAATAAAAATAAAAATTAAGCTTTAAAATTAAAATCAAAATTCAATTTTAATTTTTAAAATTTGTTTTTTTTTTTATTTTTTTTTATTTTACAATTTGATGATGATGATGATGAAGAACTTCCACTAAGAATGAATATACAATTTAGTTTTAAATTTTTAAAATTTAGTGTTTTGTTTTTTAATTTTTTAATTGTAATTTAATTTAGTTTTTAGTTTTTTAATTTAGTTTTAATTTTATTTTATTTTAAATGTTTCTATTTCATATTTTTATTTTAATTGTATTTTAGTTTTTTTTTTTAGATTGTTTTTTGATTTGTATTTTCAAGATATTGTTTTTAATGCTTTTCTTTAAATTTTGTGTTTTAAGTGTTAATTTTAGTTTTCTTTCCCCCAAAAAAATTTAGATTTTAGTTTTTTTTCAAGTTCATTTTTTTAATTTTTTATTAAAAAATTGCAATTTGTAGGGCAACATAGGAGGCTTCAAAGGAGGAGGTCATGGAGGAAGAGGCTTTGGAGGAGGTCGGGGACAAGTTGTTTTTCATAACTGTCAGAAACCGGGGCACTATGCAAGAGACTTCCCAYAGTCACCTGTAACATGTATGTATTGTTGCACAATAGACCATGAAACAAAAGACGGTCCAACACTTTTGATAAAGATACAGGACAAGAGGAACCAAACCAATTAGAACGTGCAATGGATCAAGGTGGAAAACATAGAAGAGGACGAGAAGAATATTAACATAGTTACTAGAGGTGGAGCTAAGACAKGAGAAGATGCAGCCAAGAAGGATCAGGACCAATACCAGTACCAGTGGGTCAAGAACATTACAATGCATGAACAAAAGTTTGATGTGCGCAAAGAGATAGAGATATTCAAAGAGGCTTGGTAGGAGATTCTGAAAAAAAATATTGTGTCTACTTCAAGGAAAAAACCAAAAGATGAGGTACTAGTGTATGATATTTGATCAGACCAATCAAGAAAATTCTTCATACCAAGTAAGTAACTTAAGAAACTTTTTGGGAGCGTGTGTCAAATTGTTGAATGATACAAATTTCATACAAGTACTGGAGAATTTGTTAGAAAGGTGTAATTCTGGGGAAGAATGGGTAAAAAGAGTAAGTTAGGTCCATAAGAAGAGAAGAACCATCATGGAATTCAGATTGAATCCCAGCATAGGAGATTTAAATATGGGGGATATCATAATATACTTAGGGTCTAAAGTTAGTGTTCTTCCAAAGAAGACATGTGAAGCTATGGGAGAACCTCAACTGGGTATTCACCTATTCAGTTGAAGTTGGAAAATCAACACAGAGTGGTGCCAATTGGTAGGCTAAAGGGGATTCCAGTAGATCTAGATGGTGTGCACATAATGGAAGACTTCGAAGTCATTTACATAGTAGACAATACTTCGCCATATCTAGCTATTACCAACTTGAAGACAAGAAATATGATCTTTGAATCAGGACAGTACAGAGTTATTGTGCCATTGGATCCATTAGAAGGAGGAAGGTGTGTGGAACCCGTGATAGACAATATTCTTACAGAAGATATCAATCAGTTATACAGAGCAACCACGCATGAAGAGGATTATATCAACCCAACTGTAAATGGAATGCTCAGTGGGAGGAGTGTTAGTTCTTGTGCTTTAGACTCTGACATAAGACTGAAAATTGGTAGCAGTGACTACATGAATTATCTTCAGGAGATGCGTCAGAATGATGCGCGCGCTGAGATGGATTGGTTCAGAGGTAAGAGAGCCTCCTACTTTTTATGGTATGAATGACTTAGAAGAGTTTTTGATGAAATTTGAACTATAAGTAGTAGAAAGTCAGATATTACCAGTATTAGATATTGATTTAAAAGCTACACATGCATGTTGGTGGGGTACAAACAAGGAAAAGATCGAAAATTGGTTTCAATGCAAAAGGTTGCTACGCATCAGATTCAGTGTAGAAAAGGAACATCGATATGAGGATAAATATGAGGGATTTGTAAAACCTCAAGAACATGTAGATAAATGCATGGTTCAATGGACATTAGTACCACAAGAAGAATGGCCACACCATTTTATTCACATGCTAGAAGTCATTCCAAAGAATTGGTACACAGAACAGGGACGAAATAGAGAAATTGCTAACTGGGAAGAGATACAGCATAATTTCATAGTTACATTTTCATTTGAGCATGACAATCCATAGATAGATACAACGATGAAATTAGTAAGAGACAGGATATTTGAAGAACCAAAATTTGAAATAATCCCAACATATTAGAAGCAGGCTAGATAGACAGTTAAACAATTTCTACATTGTTACCACGTCGCAGAAGAAGAAGATCCAGCAGAAGATAACCCATGCAATATACAGATCCCAGAAGTGGAAAGTGAAAGGGAATTAGAAGGTCCCAAGCTAGATTCAAAATATTATGCCATACCATTAAATATCAAGAAGGTAAACATTGGAACTACAAAAAACTAAAAGATGGCAAGTATTTGAGATTATTGGGATAATCAAATAGTAGAAAGAATCACAAAATGTTTGCATGAGTACAATGAATTATTCCCAACGACATTCTCAGAGATGAAGGGATTAGAAGGAGAGATAGGACAGATGAATATCCCTTTGAAGACAGAATCCAAACCTATCAGACATATACCTTACAGATTGAATCCAATATACAAAGAGAAGGTGAAGGAAGAAATTTACAAGATGATAGAATTTGGTGTCATAGAACCTGTAGAAGAGTAAGAATGGATCAGTCCTATGGTAGTACATGAAAAGAAGCAAGGAGTGATCAGAATTTGCGTAGATTTGAGAAAATTGAATTATGCTTTCCTACATGATCCTTTTCCTACCACATTTACAGACGAAGTTTTGGAGAATGTAGTGGGTCAAGAAGCTTATTCTTTTACATATGGATTCTCAGGATATCATTAGATTAGGATAACACTAGAATATAGGAATAAGAAAACATTTTATATGGAATGGGGATTGTTTCAGTATACAATTATTCAATTTGGATTAAAGAATGCACCAACAATTTTTTCAAGGGTAGTAGTAGCAGCTTTTAAGGACTTCATTCATACGTTTTTAGAAGTTTACTTGGATGATTGGAAAATGTTCAATTTATCGAAGGATCATGTTGAAGTATTAAGATTGATATTAGATAGATGCATACAATGTCATATATCATTGAATATCAAGAAATGTATTTTTAGCGCACCTTTTGGTATTTCATTAGGGTATGTGGTGTGTAAATAGGGTCTACTGGTTGATCCTGCTAAAATGGTTTTCATAGTAAAATTACCACCAACAAATTTAGTGCTCTAGTTGAAGGGTACATTGGGCCATACAGGATACTACAGGAAGTTCATAAGGGGATATGCACAGATTATTGCACCAATGGAGAAGTTGTTGAATGAGGACACTAAGTATCATTGGAATGATGAATTCTAGTAGAGTTTGGATAGTTTGAAGGAGAATATGATTACTGCGTCGATTTTAGTGTTTCTAGACCGGGAAAAATAATTTCATGTGCATGTGGATGCATATGTAATAGCATTAGGAGAAATATTAAATCAGCCAGGAGAAGGTGATATAGATCACCCTACTTCATTTTCTAGCTGAAATTTATCATATTCAAATCAAAACTATAACACTGCATAAAGGGAAGGATTAGATATGGGGTATGCTTTACAGAAATACAAACATTACTTGTTAGGGAAACATTTCAATATGTTTACAKATCATTCTGCTCTAAGATATTTAGTCAATAAGCCAGTGTTGGGGGGAAGGATATGAAGATGGCTACTTTTGTTCCAAGAATTTGACTTTGAAGTTGTGTTGAAGCCTGGAAGATTGAATGCAGGACCAGATCACTTATCTGGGATAACTAATGGATAAGAACTCAGTAACTTGGAAGACAACTTTCCAGATGCACAATTGTTTTTACTACATATAGATGATGAGTATTTTGCTGACATTATTGAGTTTTTGAGTACACATTTTGCACCAAAATAATTCACTATTGCGCAGAAGAAAATTTTGGTGGTCAGAGTTGCATATTATCAGTTGATTGCAGGTCATTTATACAAACTTGGAGCATATAGCATCTTAAGGAGATGTGTGATGGAACATGAAAGGTGTAACATCCCTGGCCACCCATGATGGGCCATGCTACTCCAAAAATACTTTCATTCTCTTCTTAACATAGTGTAACATACCCAACATCCAACTGAGCTATGCCACATAAAGTTTTCGAACTGCATGCAATTAAAATACATACACACATAACTCTTGCAGAAATTTATATATAAAACATAAACAGACAAATACATTATGTAAATGTGTGGATTCATATTGAAATAACAGTAAACATATACATGCATCGTATACAGGCAATACCCATAAATATAAAGATAGTTATAACCACGCATAGGATAAACCCATAAAAATAAACATGTATATAATAATGCAGCATGTAAATTTATCACACAATTGACACTTATCTTGGTAAGAATATCACCAACTGCGTGCAGACCTTCCATGAACCTCCCATCCTTAGACCACACTGATCATCACTCTCAGCAGTGGGTCACCCCCGAGCTAGGACTAAACTCCACTCGGGTAAAGGGATTCCTAACCAGGCCAATGGATCATAGACAACATGAAAGACTCCCTCATAGGTGCCAACTCAAACTAACAACCTACAATCCCTCATTCCCCACATGCATGTCCCAACTCAGGAAGTGTGCCCCTTCTCTGATCAACAATCCTTCGACTGCCCCACTTCCTTTCATGGATTTAGCAACAGGTCGGATAAGAAGTCTCAGATCCCTATAGCTGCAGTTTAGCATCTTTAGGATATCAATTCCCAGCAATTCTCTCACCCAAATATAAATTTCCCATGGGCCTGACAACTCGCTTCTTCAGTCCATCTCCCAAGATAACCAGGTACACCTACAAGTATTGATACAGATACAAGTTCAGGTATAGTGACATGAAGGTATGGAGGATAGCTCAATGAGTGTGTGAATGATCATGGAATGATTGACTAAATGACCGAATGATTGAAGGAATGGGAAAATGAACTAATTCCAAACTATATGTATGCATGTCCCCAACTTGACACTTGTTATGTTGGGAGCTACTTTGGCCCACTTGTCCCCATCCTTAGAACTTAGGATAATATAATTTCCCATACTTTATACTTTAAGGAATATTAATATAATATTTCTCTTTGGCTTAAGCTCCCTAGATTAGCCCTTTTCCTTAACTTTTAGCCCCCCCTTTCCCTAACTAATGGAGTTTAGTCCCCCATACTCTTTTATTGTGGTCGGTATGCGCGCAACAATGTATTTTATATTAATGATGAGACATATGAGACATATACAAAAATAGGATCACTGGCCTTTAACATCTAGGCTCTCTGGACTAATCAAAACATAAGCCTCCTAGCTTATAATAACTAGCTCACCAACCTATAAAACACAACATATAAACAAAGGCTCCCAGGCCTCAAAATCGTGCGCACTTAAGTTGTTTTGCACGGTATCCTCAAATGTGCATACTTCATCATTTTACTGTGCAGGTCATGTGCACACTATGTCATGAAAGGTGCATACAAAAATGATGTCAAACATCTCACCAGCTTACATACATTTGTATTTACATTTACAATCGGGGTCGGCATAGGGATATTACAAAAGGGCTATCATTTTAGCAGAGGTGCATGAAGAGATTGTTGGACGACACTACACGGGGAAAACTACCGTGTGGGAGGTATTGCGCACATGATTATGGTGGCCAACAGTTCACAAGGATTCAAAGGAATATTATCATAAGTGTGATGCTTGTAAAATAATTGGGAAACCATCGAGAAGGGATGAAATTCCATTGATACCTCAAGTAATGTTACAAGTGTTTGATAAGTGGGAAATAGATTTTGTAGGTCCAATTAATCCACTAGCCAGAATATCAAGATCTAGATATGTTATTACAGTGACAAAATTCTTGACCAGATGGGATGAGGTAGCACTAGTAAAGGATTGCAGCGTAGAGACTAGAGCATGTGTTTTATTTGAATATGTAGTGACACGATTTGGATGTCAAAGAATATTGATGAGTGATCAGGGACTCACTTTATTAATAGTATAATTGAGGAAATTCTTTAAGAGTTTAAAATACATCACTAGAAGAGAACTCCTTATCACCCTCAAGAAAATGGAACAGTGGGATCCTTCAACAAGATTTTGCAGAATGCCCTGAAAAATATTTGTAATGTGAACAAATATTATTGGGATTTGAAGGTACCAATAGTACTTTGGGCTTATATAACTACCTACAACAAGCTAACAAGGTGACACCCTTTATATTGGTGTGTGGACATGAAGCAATAGTTCCCTTACATTATTTGATACCACGTCTGTGCATTGCAACAATTACATATATGACAGAAAGGGGCGTAGTGCAGGAAAGATTGGCTCAACTGATGGAATTATAAGAGGAAGGAATCATAGCAGGTTTCCATCAGGAGGTATAAAAAGAAAAGGATAAAGCATGGCATGACAAACATATCAAGAAGAAGAATTTTAAGGAAGGAGATATAGTTCTCCTTTATGATAGTAAATATTTGCAGCACCCAAGGAAGTTGAGAATGCATTGGTTAGGGCCATATCAGATAAAAAATTTCAAAAATGGAGGTGTTGTACAGCTGCAAGACTTAGCAGGAAAGGAAGTTCAAGGACTGGTGAATGGTAGTCGACTGAAACTATATAGGGAAATTCAACCCACTAACCCTCAGTAGTTGCAGCACAGCAAGTAGACTTTTACACATTGTAAATAGTAGGAGTTAAAAGAAGAAAAATGAAGAGAAAAGTAGAAAAATGAAGAAAAAAACAAAAAGAGGTCGTTAGAGGAATAAGTAATAGACAAATAATTGACAATGATGGTGCACAGTAGACGGAAATCCAGTGCGACGAGAAATGAAGATACTGCTCAAAAGAAACCAAAAACAAAGAGGATAAGCATCACGTCGAAGAAAGGAAAATACGGTGCATAGGGGAACTGGAAAAAGGAAAACAATAACTGGGAAACCAAAAAAGGATGAAAACATTAATAACCACAACTATAAAAAGTGAAAAGCTCAGAAAATTTCAACACTTAGTGATCTTTTAGAAATAGAGAACTTAAGAGCGCAAGCAGAGGGTACTTGAGCAATAGAGTCAGTACTTCACAAGAAAAGAAAGCAAGATGGCACCTCCCATAGTTTTTAGTCCCAAAATATTTGCAAGGGTGACCCGAAATACAAGGAAGAAAAAGGAAAGAATAGCAGAACTAGAAAATTTATTGGAGGTGGAGGTGTTACAACACTGGAGACTGAATCCATCAATCCAACAAGGGTAGAAGAAGAAAAATCAGTCGCAAAATATATGGAAGTGGATCAGAGCGCAAGAAAATGAAAATCAGAAAACCCTAACAATGGGGAAAACCCTAATTCAGAAAACTTTGTAGGAGTAGAGGAGATAGAAAAACTGAGTGAGGGGACTCTAAAAATGGAAGTCGTCGAAGAAGAAGTCTTGGTAGAAGACATTACAAGCCATCAAGAAACATAGGGCATAGAAGAAGAAGTCGAGACAAAACTTATAAAATAAAACCTAGTCGCGGGCCAGAAAAGGAAAACACCATGCTCTCTAAAAACGAAAACCTCAGTGGAGATCATGCTACCTCATATCCCGAACCCATTAATTGTAGTTGAATACGTGCTAGGAAAAGTGAAAAAATTGAAGTATGTAGACCGTTGATCTACAATTTTTTCAAGAATGCACCAACAATTGTTTCAAGGGTAGTAGTAGCATCTTTTAAGGACTTCATTCATACATTTTTAGAAGTTTACTTGGATGATTGGAAAATGTTCAATTTATTGAAGGATCATGTTGAAGTATTAAGATTGATGTTAGACATATGCAGACAATGTCATATATCATTGAATATCAAGAAATGTATTTTCAGTGCACCTTTTGGTATTTTTTTAGGGCATGTGGTGTGTAAATAGGGACTACTGGTTGATCCTGCTAAAATGGTTGTCATAGTAAAATTACCACCAGAAAAGTTAGTGCTCTAGTTGAAGGGTACATTGGGCCATACAGGATACTACAGGAAGTTCATAAGGGGATATGCACAGATTATTGCACCAATGGAGAAGTTGTTGAAGAAGGACACTAAGTATCATTGGAATGATGAATTTTAGTAGAGTTTGGATAGTTTGAAGGAGAATATGGTTGTTGCGTCTATTTTAGTGTTTCTAGACCGACAAAAATAATTTCATGTGCATGTGAATGCATCTACAATAGCATTAGGAGAAATATTAAATCAACTAGGAGAAGGTGATATAGATCACCCTACTTCATTTTCCAACCAAAATTTATCATATTCAGATCAAAACTATAACACTACATAAAGGGAAGGATTAGATATGGTGTATGCTTTACAGAAATACAAACATTACTTGTTAGGGAAACATTTCAATATGTTTACAGATAATTCTGCTCTAAGATATTTAGTCAATAAGACAGTGTTGGGGGGAAGGATATGAAGATGGATACTTTTGTTCCAAGAATTTGACTTTGAAGTTGTGTTGAAGCCTGGAAGATTGAATGCAGGACCAGATCACTTATCCGGGATAACTAATGGAGAAGAACCCAGTAACTTGGAAGACAACTTTCCACATGCACAATTTTTTTTAGTACAGATAGATGATGAGTATGTTGCTGACATTATTGAGTTTTTGAGTACACATTTTGCACCAAAATAATGTACTATTGCGCAGAAGAAAAACTTGGTGGTCAGAGTTGCATATTATCAGTTGATTGCAGGTCATTTATACAAACTTGGAGCATATATCATCTTAAGGAGATGTGTGATGGAACATGAAAGGTGTAACATCCCTGGCCATCCATGGCGGGCCATGCTACTCCAAAAAATGATTTCATTCTCTTCTTAACATAGTGTAACATACCCAACATCCAACTGAGCTATGCCACATAAAGTTTTCGAACTGCATGCAATTAAAATACATTCACACACAACTCTTGTAGAAATTTATATATAAAACATAAACAGACAAATACATTATGTAGATGTGCGGATTCATATTGAAATAACAGTAAACATATACATGCATCATATACAGGCAATACCCATAAATATAAAGATAGTTATAACCACACATAGGATAAACCCATAAAAATAAACACATATATAATAATGCAGCATGTAAGTTTATCACACAATTGACACTTATATTGGTAAGAATATCATCAACTGCATGCAGACCTTCCACGAACCTCCCAACCTTAGACCACACTGCTCATCACTCTCAGCAGTGGGTCACCCCCAAGCTGGGACTAAACTCCACATGGGTAAAGGGATTCCTAACCAACCTAATGGATCATAGACAACATGAAATACTCCCTCATAGATGCCAACTCAAACTAACAAACTACAGTCCCTCATTCCCCACATGCATGTCCCAACCCAGGAAATGTGCCCCTTCTCTGATCAACAGTCCTTCCACTGCCCCACTTCCTTTCCGAGATTTAGCAATAGGTTAGACAGGAAGTCTCAGAGCCCTATAGCTGCAGTTTAGCACCTTTAGGAAATCAATTCCCAACAATTCTCTCACCCAAAGATAAATTTCCCATGGGCCTGACAACCTGCCTCTTCAATATTCAATGGGCCTGACAACCCACTTCTTCAATCCATCTCCCAAGCTAACCAAGTACACCTATAGGTCTGGATACAGATACAAATTTAGGTATAGTGACATGAAGGTATGGAGGATAGCTCAATGAGTGTGTGAATGATCATGGAATGATTGACTCAATGACCGAATGATCGAAGGAATGGGAAAATGAACTAATTCCAAACTATATGTATGCATGTCCCCAACTTGACACTTGTTATGATGGGAGCTACTTTGGCCCACTTGTCCCCATCCTTAGAACTTAGGATAATATAATTTCCCATACTTCATACTTTAATGAATATTAATATAGTATTTCTTTTTGTTTTAAGCTCCCTAGCTTAGCCCTTTTCCTTAACTATTATCCCCCCCTTTCCCTAGCTAATGGAGTTTAGTCCCCCGTACTCTTTTATCATGGTCAGTATGTGCGCAACGATGTATTTTATATTAATGATGACATATGAGACATATACAAAAATGGCTCACTGGCCTTTAACATATAGGCTCTCCGGACTAATCAAAACATAAGCCTCCTAGCTTATAATAACTAGCTCACCAACCTATAAAACACAACATATACACAAAGGCTCCCTGGCCTCAAAATCACGCGCACTTAAGTTGTTGTTCAAGGTATCCTCAAATGTGCATACTTCATCATTTTACTGCGCAGTTCATGAGCACACTATGTCATGAAAGGTGCATACAAAAATGATGTCAAACATCTCACCAACTTACGTACATTTGTATTTACATTTACAATCGGGTTCAGCCTAGGGATATTACAAAAGGCCTATCATTTTAGCGAAGGCGTATGAAGAGATAGTTGGAGAAAACTACATGGGGAAAACTACCACGTGGAAGGTATTGCACGTAGGATTATGGTGGCCAGCAATTCACAAGGATTCAAAGGAATACTATCATAAGTGTGATGTTTGTAAAATAATTGGGAAACCATCGAGAAGGGATGAAATTCCATTGATACCTCAAGTAATGTTACAAGTGTTTGATAAGTGGGAAATAGATTTTGTAGGTCCAATTAATCCACCAGCCAGAATATCAGGATCTAGATATGTTATTACAGTGACAGAATACTTGACCAGATGGGATGAGGTAGCACCAGTAAAGGATTGCAGCGTAGAGACTAGAGCATGATTTTTATTTGAACATGTAGTGACAATATTTGGATGTCGAAGAATATTGATGAGTGATCAGGGGACTCACTTTATTAATAGTATAATTGAGGAAATTTTTTAAGATTTTAAAATACATCACCAGAAGAGAACTCCTTATCACCCTCAAGCAAATGGAACAGTGGAAGCATTCAACAAGATTTTGCAGAATGCCTTGAAAAATATTTGTAATGTGAACAAATATTATTGGGATTTGAAGGTACCAACAGTTCTTTGGGCTTATATAACTACCTGCAACAAGATAACAAGGTAGACACCATTTAGATTGGTGTGTGGACAAGAAGCAGTAGTTCCCTTACATTATTTGATACCAATTATGCACATTGCAACAATTACATATATGACAGAAAGGGGCGTAGTGAAGGAAAGATTGGCTCAACTGATGGAATTATAAGAGGACATAATCATAGCAGGTTTCCATCAGGAGGTATAAAAAGAAAAGGATAAAGCATGGCATGACAAACATATCAAGAAGAATAATTTTAAGGAAGAAGATATAGTTCTCCTTTATGAAAGTAAATATGTGTAGCACCCAGGGAAGTTGAGAATGCATTGACTAAAGCCATATCAGATAACTTTTGTCACAAATGGAGGTGTTGTACAGCTGCAATACTTAGCAGGAAAGGAAGTTCAAGGACTGGTGAATGGTAGTCGACTGAAACTGTATAGGGAAATTCAACCCACTAACCCTCAGTAGTTGCAGCACAAAAAGTAGACATTTACACATTGTAAATAGTAGGAGTTAAAAGAAGAAAAATGAAGAAAAAACCAAAAAGAGGTCATTAGAGGAATAAGTGATAGACAAATACTTGACAATGATGGTGCGTAGAGGACGAAAATCTAGTGCGATGAGAAATGAAGATACTGCTTAAAGGAAAAAATAAATAAATAGGATAAACATCATGTCGAAGAAAGGAAAATATGACGCATAGGGGAATTGGAAAAAGGAAAACAATAACTGGGAAACCGAAAAAGGACGAAAACATTAATAACCACAACTATAAAAAGTGAAAAGCTCAGAAAAGTTCAACACTTAGTGATTTTTTAGAAACAGAGAACTTAAGAGTGAAAGAAAAGGGTAATTGAGCAATAGTGGCAGTACTTCACAAGAAAAGAAAGCAAGATGGCACCTCCCAGAGTTGTCAGTCCCAAAACATTTGCAAGGGTGACCCAAAAGACAAGGAAGAAAAAGGAAAGAATAGTAGAACTAGAAAATTTATTGGAGGTTGAGGTGTTACAACATCGGAGACTGAATCCATCAATCCAACAAGGGTAGAAGAAGAAAAATCAGTCGCAAAATATATGGAAGTGGATCAGAGTGCAGGAAAACGAAAATCAGAAAACCCTAACGACGAGGCAAACCCTAATTTAGAAAAAATTGTAGGAGTAGAGGAGACGGAAAAACTTAGTGAGGGGACTCTAAAAATGGAAGTCATCGAAGAAGAAGTCTTGGTAGAAGACATTACAATCCATCAAGAAACAGAGGGCATAGAAGAAGAAGAAGACGAGACAAAACTTATAAAATAAAACCCAGTCGCGGGCCAGAAAAGTAAAACACCATGCTCTCTAAGAAAACAAACCTCAGTGGATATCATGCTACCTCATATCCCAAACCCATTAATTGTAGTTGAATACATGCTAGTAAAAGTGAAAAAATTGAAGTATGTAGATCATGATGTAATGGAAACAACAAAGTTTCCTAACCTTGCACAAGAAATCTATTTAGAGAAGGAGGAGGAGGTAGGTCCCTCAGAAAATCCAATTTTGGAGCCCGCGCAATCGATCATGAGAGTATATAATTCAGGTAATATGAATTTGTTGGAAATGTTGCAATTCGAGCGCGTTAAGGACATGGGAAACTGTGTGAAACACCTGCTGGAAAGGGTGCATGCAGGTATCCTATGGATGGATAGGCTGGTCCATATAGATGTAGAACGCATAGAAAAAATCACAGGATTTCCAACCAGCGGGGTAAAACCAAAGGATTACTCAGAGAACAAAGAAAGGGACAACGAGTTTGCATAATAGGTTAGAGCGTAATTCAGGGAAGATAAGGGAAGCAGGGACATAGTGATAAAGGAAATCAATGATCTTACAACGAGCTTTTCCATGAAGCTTATGGCCTGTAAACTCTTGAGGAAGTGTAGAAAGGAAGAGGCCCTGGTAGGAGTCATAGCAGCAGCTGCGCATTACATAAATGGTATAGTATTGTTGACTCTTGAATATCTTAGGACTGAAACGACAACCTCACGAGGATGCAAATCCTCTTACATTTTTATAGAGGTGGTACTCCTCTATCCGAGATTTATAAAATGTGGGACTTTTAAAGAAATCTGTCAAAGGAAAGTAAAATAGATATAATAGAAAATGGAAAATATTTTTAATTTTCTTTTAAAAAGAGAGTTCTTGAGAATGGACCAGGAAACACACACATTCATACATTTAAAGCAAATAAACAAAACTTCCTCACATCCACCATAGTAGGGAGAAATATTCTTGATCACATAAAAACTAAAAGAAAATGACTTGCATGCATAAGAAAACTTTGATAGAGTAGTACATGGGAAGCTCAAATGGAGATAATGATAGATCAACCTAAAATACTTTATATTCAGAAAAAATGGGTTACAAAGTACTTTCAACACTGTTCCCAAAATAGTTCTCTTGGAATTTCTAAAAAATATATAGTTCAATACATATTCTCTTAAATTAAAATGTGTTTGTCATAATGACTGGGATTTGGGCTCATGCGGACCATAAATAAAACATGTATAAGAATGAAGTTCGCAGAAAGGAGAAAGTGGGCAGTGGAAGGCAACAAGACCTGGTAAGAAGAAAAGGAAACTATCAGTCTTCTGTTAAACCTTTCTATTTAAAGAGGTGGAGTAATTCGATGAAGAGCTTGATAAAGATAGTGTTAAGAACCAAATATCAATATAGCATAGAAAAAACTCAAAATAATTAAGGGGTAATGTGCCACTATTTAGGGCTTAACATGCCCCTCCCCTTGAGACAAGTGTTGTCCACAACACTTCAGTAAATTTGGATGCTTTTGTATAAAAGACTCATCTTCCCAAGTGGAATCTTCAGCCGATATTTTCCTCCATTTAATGAGATATTTTGAAATGGATCTATTCCTGAGCTGGTGAATTATTGTGTCAGTGATGGCTCCAGGATCCAATATTATTTTTCCTTCCTTGTCAAGTTATGGAAATATAGTTTGAACTAGGATCTTGTCACCTATAACCTTCTTTAAGAATGAAACATGGAAAACTGGGTGTACTCATGAAGATGCATGAAACTTCAATTTGTATGCCATAGTACCAATCTTTTGCAACAACTTATAAGGGCCATAGTAATTTGGTGATAATTTATTATCCTTATTAGCTTGCTTTAGGGACCTCTGTTTGTATGGTTGTAGTCTTAAAAACACCCAATCCCCTACTTCAAAACTTCTTTCACTACGATGTTGATCTTCTTGTTGTTTCATGCGATTATGTGCCATGGTCAAGTTGTCCAGAACTTGTTGTTGATGCTCGATGTGATCTTCCACTAATTGAACCTTAGATTTTTATTTTAGAGGAGAAGTGATGGAAGGAGGGTGGTATCCATAGAGTTCCATAAATGGTGTCATATTTTATGCAGTATGAAAGGAAGTGTTATACCACCATTCTGCCAAGGGTAACCATTTGAAACATTGTGTTTGTTTATCATAGACAAAGCAACGAAGGTAGCCTTCCAGACATTTGTTCACTATCTCGGTTTTTCCATTAGATTGAGGATGATAGGATGAGCTATGAGCCAATTGAGTACCCAAACAAGAAAATAATTCTATCCAAAAATTTCCAGTGAAGATGGGATCTCTGTCACTTACAATAATATTCGGGCTTCCATGTATCTTTTGAACTGACTCCATGAATGTGGTGGAAACTATATTGGCTTTGAAGGGATGTGAGAGTGCAAAAAAGTGTGCATACTTGTTCAGTCTATCAACAATCACCATGATGACACTCTTTCCTTCAAACTTTGGTAACCCTGTGATGAAATCCATGGAAACCTCCTCCCAACGCTAACTTGGGATGGATAGTGGTTGTAAAAGAACCTCCTCCCAACGCTAACTTGGGATGGATAGTGGTTGTAAAAGACCTAGGGTCTTAATTGTTTCCACTCTTATTTTGTTGGCAAAACAAACATCTCCGCCACAAACCTTGAACATCAACTTTAAGGCCATACCAAAAATCCCTTCAAATCTATGGTAGGTTTTCACAGTCTCGAAAAGCCCGAGAGAGAGGTTTCTAATTCCAATAGTACCTTTTGTTTTATTTGGGAGTTCTTACATAAATATAAGCTTTATCTTTTGTACCATAGTGAATCATTTTTCCACATGTAAATGTATCCGATGCACTGAACTAAGGTAACCTTTGAATGAGAGTCCACATGTTTCATCATTCTTCCATTCATCCCTTGTTTCTATTATCCAATCGTGTTGGACGATCGATACACGTATAGAAAGGCATCAACATCTTCTTCCTTTCTTGAGATTGCATCTGCTACAACATTTTGCTCCCTTTTTTATAGACGATTTCAAATCATAACCCAATATCTTGGTCACCATTTTTGTTGTTCTTTTCCTCAAGATAACTTTGTTCCAAGAATTATTTAAGACTATCATGATATTTTTTGACCTTGAAGTGCCTACCTATTAGGTAAGGGCCGCTTCTTCAATGCATGTAGTATTTCCATTTCCTTCATAAATGGGTTTGTGTAAGTCCTTCCATTGAGTGGTTGACTTCAAAATCCAAGGGCCTCTTCTGCATTAGGACAACACCAATTCCATTTCTCAATGCATCACATTCCACAATAAAGGTTTTTTGAAGTTTGGATTGGTCAAGACAAAAGCTTTGGTACACGTCTCTAAGTTGTTCAAAATATTTATTTTCCTCTAGAATCCATTAAATGCATCCTTAGTTAGTGTCTAAAGGTGTTTCTATTCTTCCATAGTGCCTAACAAACTCAAGAGGTAACCCGTCAAACCCAAAAATCCTCTAAGATTATCTTCCAATGTTTTGGGAATCGGCCAAATCTATCATGGCCTAATCTTGTTAGGGTCTACCTTGACACCTTCACATGAGATACAATATGACCCAAATATCTACCTCCTTCACCCCAAAAACATTTGGATGGTTTTTCATATAGTTGTTTCTCCTTAGTTGTAGCACCTGTCAACATGTCGCACATGATCCTCCCAAGACTTGCTATAGATTAGTATATCATCAAAAAATACTAACACAAATTTTGAAGGAAGGTCCTGAAAATGGAATTCATCAACCCTTGAATGGAAGCGTTCATTTGTATACAAGGCATGACCAAAATTCACAATGGCCTTCATGAATTCAAAATGCTTTTTTTGGGATATATTCTCTTCATTCTAATCTAATGATACCCTCGAATGGAGATCCAACTTTGTGAAATAGATTTATTCATGTAGTTCATCTAACAATTCATCAATGACAGAATGAAAATATATCTTTAACAAGGATCTTGTTGAGCTCTCTATAATATGGACACATATGCCATGAGCCATCTTTCTGAATACCATTACCACCGGTGCGTAGTAAGAACTTTGGCGAAATCTAATAATGCCGCCTCTAAAAATTTCTTCAACCATATGTCAATTTCACTTTATGGCATAAGGGTATCTATAAGGCCTAATGTTAGGAGGAACATCATTGTGAATTAGGTGAATATCATGATCATGATTTCGAAAGTGATGGAAGACCTTGGGAATATATTCAAATACTTTGGAATGTCTATCAATTATCCCTTGGATATCTAGGGAATAGATGGCTTAGATGTTTGAACATCTTAGTGAGCTTAGTTGTGAAATAACACCTGATGTCCCTTTTCAATAATTTTTTCATACCAATAGAGCTTATCACCTTTTTGGGTTTCCCTGTGATACCTCTTAACTCAATTTATTTTCCTTCCAATGAAAATTTCATGAAAAGTTCTTCAAAATTAAAATCCATTGTTCCTAATGATTGTAACCATTGGATTCCTAGTACTACATTAGCACCCCCATGGGTATATCAGTCATTGGACTATTCATTACATATCCCCCCATAGTAAGATTGATCTTATTGCATTTTCCTGAGCAATTGATAGTTTCTCCATCTGCAATCATTACTTGAAACTCTGGCGTTGGATATACAAATAAATTGAGAGCTTTGGTTAATTTATAGTGAATGAAATTATGAGTACTACCATAATCAATTAGGACTATTACCTTTTTATTTTTGATATATCCTTCGATCTTGAGGGTTTGAGGAGTGATAATTCCATCCAATGCATTACACGATATCTCGGTAGTCAACTCTTCAGAAGAAATCGCTTCTACGTTTTCATCTTGAGATGGTTCTTGTTCTTGTTCTTGATATTCTTCCTCTTCATATTATATGTAGAATAATTTCTTCTCACGACACTTATGTCCCTTACTGTACTTGTTGTCACAATTAAAGCATAAACCTTTTTCTTTTCTTTCCTCCAATTGTTGAGGTGTTTTAGAAGAAGGAGCATTATTCTCTTGATAGATGTTAGGAGTAGTCCTTCTAGTAGCCATAGCCATATTTTTAATTTCAACATTTCTTTCCAGCCTAAATGCATTCTCCAATGATTTGGGTTCCCAAAGGTGAACCTCATGTTGAATGTTATCCCTTAAAGTTCCTATGAATACATCAATCAAGTGCTCATCTGGAATTTTCTCTATAAATACAGGCTGTATCTCTGAAATTATAAGGCCTTAGGAGCTAAAATTTTAACCCCAAGTACCTTGATCCATATATTAAATATCCTCCAAGGGGTTGCTTCTGAAACGTTGTAGAAAACAAATTATAGTGAAAATTCCAAGGTGTCTCAAATGTAGCAACGAAACCGCAAGACCTTGAGCTCTGATACCATATGTTAAGAACCAAATATCAATATAGCATAGAAAAACCTTAGAATAAGTACTCAATGCCTTGAAAAAGAGATAAATTTAGATAATAAGCCTCTTCTAGGGGGAAACCTCCTTATACCCACATAAATTTTGAAATACCAGATGATTCAAAATGAAAATGTCTCCTTGGTATATATAGGAGACTAGGAGGTACAATTACAACTAATGGACCTAAGCCGACATAAATAAAATAGAATTACTAATGTAATATGCCCCAATTAAGGGGTAATGTGCCACTATTTAGGGCTTAACAGATATAAATATGTGATCAATATAAACTTACTATGATGGTATCTCATCTTTTCTCACTTGCTTGCTAATGTCCTTTTATGGCTTTCTTTGGTGGTTACAAGAACTATCTCAACCATCCTTTGCCCTTCATTTGTAAGCTTTTCAACAGCCTTTTTAAACCACTCCTCAATGTATCTCCTCATTGGAGCCGTGTTGATTTCATGTCGTATTTTTATATTGAAGAGTTCGCCTTCCAAGTCCCTTAGATCAATAGAAATGTTTCGTAAAGCTTCTTCAATATCTTGATTTTTAATTGAATAATCAACTAGCCAATTTTCCACGTCATCTTCACCATACTCAAGAATGTCATATAATGTTTCAAATGATCACCCTTTAAAGATATCAACATGTTCATCAAATGCTTACTTGGTTAAGAACAACGAATTGAGTATCAATTTGGAATCTTGGACCTCATTGGTGCTTCTAACTAGATCTATCTCAGTTAGCTTCTTGAATAATTATTCTCTTCTAGTTATGGCATGGTTGCATGCTTGAACAATAATATTCAGGTTTTTAACCTTTTCCTTCCAGCATGCATTCAGTTGTTTTATGCGGTTCGGAGAAGGGAGATCCTCCTCTCTTCTTCTTAATTATGTCATATTGGTAACTTTAACACCAAATGGTACAACCGCATCGAGGTAGAAACCTTCCTCGTTTTTCAAATCTACCTGCAAATATTCATGAAAAGTGTGTGCTCTCGTTCCAAAAGAGACCATGCTCTTTGACATCTCCCAAGCCTCTGTTATTAATTCCATTATTTTATTGATATTATTTTCCACATAGCCCCGAGCTGAAGTGAGAAGGCTTGTCGATCCTTTTAATTTTTCTGCAGGTGTGGTAGGCCTGATCATTGCTAAAGGACTAGCAGGTACTGGAAGAGGTATTAAAGATTCCTCCAATTCTTTGATTCACTCCTTTAACCTAAAATTCTTCACTTCAAGGCCTCCAATAGAATTATCTAGAGAGTCTCCAGTTGCTTGGTGTATCTAGGAAATTTGGGAAGGTCACATGTTCTATAGGTTAATCTCTAAACGGGATTTCTCCTTCTTATTATTTACATCTCTTTTTTCAATAATAAAATTTTTGGACTCGTTGTCAAAACTTTCACATTGAAATGAAAAAAGACTCTTCTTCGTCAAAGGTCTCGATCTCAATTATTTCCATCTGAGGGTTCTGGTAGGAAGTGTTCTCTAGATGGTCGACATTAGGGAAGACTTTCTCGATCTCAATTTGGCATTCCATGTCCTCGAGGGAGAGGTCGTGGATGTCCCTTTCTCCTCGAGGTCCCTCTTCTTCTTACACAATGTTATTTCTTTTCTTCCTCAAGGGAATTTTATGGGAACTTTCAATTTTTTCGGAAGGAGGGTTCTTATGTTGGAAGATTAGTTGTTGTCATTGATGTCAACAATAGCCATTGGCTCTTGGACCCCATAGTTGATCAAAGTATATAGAAATGAAGGAAATTACACATGCAGATACAACACCCATGGATGCATATTATAAGTGATGTCGCTTCCGGTGGTATGTGGCACATCACGTGGATCCTCATGATTGAGGAGAAATGAATTTTTGAAGATGACAATGTGAATTGAAGCAAAAACTACGTGTCGGCCCTAATGTTAAAAGGAAGTGCATAAAGGGTATTAATACATCTCATTATACATTCATTTTAAAACACACACAAGTTTATTAATGAACAAGGATATATAAATCTAATTTCTCAGGAAATCTGAAGTAAAGAAGGTTGAATTTCAAGGGAGGATGAAGTGTTTTGGTGATGTGTTCTAAGGTATGTTATTTACAGGTCAGCCTACCATTTTTGCTATAAATTTGTTTCTAGAATGATTCAGATGGTGAAATTTGGAGGTTATTGAGAATTCATATCTAGGTACTTGTGGTAAACATTTCAGCTCTTTATTCACTATAATTTTGGAGATACATTATGTGGAAGATAGGGTTTCTAACTAGTCTTGAAGCTAGTCATAAACAAATGTTCCGGGTAAAACAGTCATAACGTCTTCATAGAGAATCCAAATGAAGTGAGACCAAATGAATTGGAAATAGTATGGTTTGACGTTTCCTGTGTATAAATTTCCAAATCGGATGTTAAATATTGAGTGTGGGGCATTCTGTACAAGTTCACTCTCCTGAATAAACCAGAATTGAATAAGGTCTATCGTTTTCTCTATAATTCCTTTTCTGGGAGGATTCAAGAAGTGAAAATTGGAGGAGTTCCAGAGAATACATTGAGTAATATTATCTATAGGATCAAATTATTCCAATAAGTGAAGAATTGAAGAAGTTGAAGAAGTCTCAGAAATCATTATCAAGTTCTATGTGATGGTTGGTTGATGGTGATAATTTAATGTAAAGTTTTATTATCTCTCATATATTCTTGGGTGGAAGGAAGGGGAAAGGATGGAGAGGTCAAACCTCTCTTGATATTGGAGGATTGTATCTTCCTTTTGGAGGTTTATCCCTCCCTTTATATTTGGAAGTTGTAGCTACCTTTGGAAGTCGTTACTTCCCTTGAAAAATAACTATTGATTATTTCTCAGATATTGTGCATGGTGTATTGCAGTGTATTGATGTAAGTATTCTATTATTTTTCATTGCTCATTGGATACAATTGAATATATAATATGGTTGAAGTATAAGTTGAAAAAGTTTTCAAACTGTACTTGATATTGATTCACCCCCCTCTCAGTATCAACAATTGGTATCAGAGCAGGTTGCCTTTAGAACAGATTAACCACTGGAAGGAAAATCCTGAGCAGAGATGGATGACCATGAGCACATTTCAAATGGTATTCAACAATTTGATGGAAGAAATTATGCATACTAGAGTGATAGAGTGAAAACTTACCTAACATCTTTGGGAGTATACATTTGGTACTCAGTTGTAAATGGATATGTAATCCCAAAGAATGCTCCAACCGATCCAAATGAGAAGAAGCTTATGAGATGTAATTCAAAATATAGAAATTTTATTCTAGGATCATTGGCACCAACCATTGCTAGCAAATTGATGGGATGCAACACTGATAAAGAGGTATGGGACAAACTCAAGAGTATCTATGAAGGTGATCCAAAAGTTAAGCAGGTCAAGCTTCAACGACATAGAGCAAAATTTGAAAATTTGAAGATGGATGAAAAGGAAGATATTTCAACCTATTTTCTTAGAGTTGGTGAAGTTTTTAATGTTATCATAGGATTAGGTGAAGAGCTCAGTGAATCCTTGGTTGTACAAAAAGTGTTGAGATCACTTCTCTTGAAGTATGATGCTAACGTCTCCACCATTGAAGAAACTAGGGACTTGACCAAAATGATAATGGATGAATTACATGGGTCTCTTATAGGATATGAAATGAGAATAGGTACAGAAAGTGACCAGCCAAACAATGAAGCGGCCTTTAAATCCATAAATAAGACAAAAGACAAGGATAATTGCCTTGATGAAGAAATAGCAAATTTCGTAAGAAGGGTCCAGAAGCGACCTGGAAGATACAAAGGTAAGTCTCCTCTCAAATGCTTTAATTGTGGTAGAATAGGACATATTTTTGAAAAATGATACTATGAAAAGAGAAGTCTCAACAATAAAAAGAGATTCTACTCCAAGGTTGATGACATCTCCTTAGATGAGAGTGATGAAGAAGATAATGATGGAGGAGAAGTACTCTTCATAACCCAAGAAACCCAGGATGATGATCACAAGAGTTCTAAAGAAAAATAAATCATTTTTGAAGAATATTCAGATGAAGAAACCAACCTTGATACCTTTTGGGGACACAAAGACAATGCAGAGAGTGAACAAGAAGATGAGAATCTTGAAAAGTTGAAGCATGTTGAAACTGAAAATAAAAAGCTTAGAAACACAAAAATAATACTTAAAGGTGAATTGAGTAGTTGTGAAGAAGAGAATTACAAGATTTAAAATACAATTGATAGATTGAAAGAACAATTAGAATATTATGAGAAATTGAAAGCAGAATTGGATCACACAAAAGGGGAGCTACTATTGACAATAGAAAAGTTGAATAAGTTCAAAAAAAACACTGAAAAATTAGATGAGATCCTTAGTAGTCAAAGATCTCCAAATGAAAAGACAGGACTAGGATACAATGATAGTTTGAAGACAACAAAACAAGAGAAGGAAGATGAAAATGATGAAACCAACACTCTAGAACAAGTTGAACAACAAGATAGAAGACTAAAATTCAGAAAGAATGAGACATCAAGAAGATCCTCTCCCATCAAGTATGAAAGCAATCATTATGAAGGAAAATTTAGAAGAATAGATCGTGAACCAAGATGGACCACACCACAAAGAAGATCACTTACTCCCAGGTATCAAAATTTCTTTCTTGGACATTGTTATACTTGTGGAAATTTTGGACACAAGGAAATCATTTGTAAAATCAATGAAAGGAATAACTACACAAGCTACATGAATGGTGAAAATAGAAGATATGGAAATGTTCGTAGACCTGTCAACGGAAATTATAATCCATTTGACCCATTAATGGATCAAAATATTGTATTCTGCAAGTGTAATAATCTTGGTCACAAAGCACGATATTGCAGAGAGATGAAGGAATATAATCCTATTCCAAATGTCCCTATACCAACTACAACATGGAAAAGGAAAAAAAATCCACACAATGAAAACTGTCGAATAGAATTGGTCGCTAAAGAATGAAAAGAAGAAGATGAATGGTTCATAGACAGTGGGTATTCATCTCATATGACCGAAGATCAAAGAAAATTTTTCATCTTGAAGAAAAAGGGAGGAAATGTTTCATTTGGAGATGAATCATCTTCCAAAATACTTGGAAAAGGAAATGTAATGCTTGGAAGTGAAAATGTAAAAGCAGGAAAAGTCTTATTGGTTGAAGATCTGAAGAATATTCTCCTCGGTGTCAACAAAATATGTGATCAAGGATACACTCTTATGTTTGACTCCCAAAAATGTAAAATCATAGAAAAGAAATCAGGAAGATTGGTTGCAACTGAAACAAGAAGACCGAACAACATATACATCCTAGACATGAATAATAAAGAGAAGATAGAAGCCACACAAAAGGATTCCAAGGAATAAAAAGTCCCAAAGACCAAAAATGAGGATGAAGTATTATTGAGTGTCACATGTTCAAGGGGAGCAAGCCCAAAGAAGAAGGTCACCTTATGCCATTGAAATATGGGGGAGCAACCCCATCCTTTGCCATTAATGTCAAAGGGGGAGATAAATTGGGATCATGATGACAGGGGGAGCATGATTGTTTCCATCAATGAAAAAGGGGGAGATAAATTGGGATCATGATGACAGGGGGAGCATGATTATTTCCATCAATGAAAAAGGGGGAGATTTTTGGAAGATTGGTTGTTTTCATTGATGTCAACCCTATCCATTGGCTCTTTGACCTCACAGTTGATCGAAGTAGATAGACATGAAGGAAATTACACATGCAGATAAAACACACATGGATGGATAGTATAATTCATGCCACTTCTGGTGGTATGTGGCACGTCACATGGATCCTCGCGATTGAGGAGAAATGAATTTTTGAAGATGACAATGTGAATTGAAGCAGAAACTACATGTCGGCCCTAATGTTAAAAGGAAGTTACATAAAGGGTATTAATACATCTCATTATACATTCATTTTTAAACACACACAATTTTATTAATTAACAAGGATATATAAGTCAAATTTATGAGGAAAACTGAAGTAAAGAAGGACGAATTTCAAGGGAGGATGAAGTCTTTTGGTGATGTGTTCTAAGGTATGTTATTTACAGGTCATCCTACCATTTTCACTATAATTTTGCTTCTAGAAAAATTCAGATGGTGAAATTCGGAGGATATTGAGAAGGCATATCTAGGTACTTGTGGTAAAAATTTCAGCTCTTTATTAGCTATAATTTTGGAGATACACTATGTGGAAGATAGGGTTTTTCACTAGTCCTGAAGCTAGTCATAAATAGGTGTTCTGGGTAAAATAGTCATAACGTATTCATAGAGAATCCAAATGAAGTGAGACCAATTTCATTGGAAAGAGTACGGGCTGATGTCTCCTTTGTATGAATTTCAGAATCAGATGTTAAATATTGTGCGTGGGGCATTCTGTACAAGTTCTCTCTCCTAAATAAACCAAAATTGAATAAGGTCTACCATTTTCTCTATAACTCCTTTTCTGGGAGCATTCAAGGAGTGAAACTTGGAGGATTTTCAGATAATAAATTGAGTAATATTATCTACAGGATCAAAGTATTGCAAGAAGTGAAGAATTGCAGAAGTTGAAGAAGTCTCAGGAAGCATTATCAGGTTCTATGTGATGGTAGGTTGATGGTGATAATTTAATGTAAAGTTTTATTATCTCTCATATATTCGTGGGTGTGTTATCACCATTAAACCTTTTGGTGTGAGTTTGAGATTTCAAGGTTGGCGAGGTGCTAGACCGATTTGAAAGTCCAATAAATTTAGGGAACTGTCAAAAATGGAAAAAAAGGGTTAAATTTGGAAGAAATGTCATGTTAATCAGGCTTGGAAGGGTATATATCGTCGTCCATTGAGATCAATGGTTAGGAAATATTTCGGGGTTAGAAACAGCGCAGAGGTCAAAATGTCTAAGTGGGCCCGAAATTCCAACCATGGTTTCCCGCAAAGATACGTGGCATCATCAGACGCATTTCGGGGAGAAAAGTGGGTGAACTCAAAACCACTCCATCACACCCCAAAATCATGTGTTAAGTGTCATTAACTATGTCAAATCCAAGGGTCACATGTGGAAAGGAAACTTGACGGCCAGTCAAATCATCTCGAGGCACTTGTTTAGCTACCATTCGTCCATGTAATTCCAAGTAAGCGTCGCCAAATAACTGATTTAAGACTCATCATTGGAAATCGATGGTCGAATGTGATAGGTTGTTATCCCTATAAGGACTTGCATCAGTAGCCCATGATTAGTACTCTCCACATGTGATGCCAAGTGAGCGTCGCCAAATAATCGATTTAAGACTCATCATTGGAGATCGATGGTCGAATGTGATAGGTTGTTATCCCTATAAGGACCCTTGCATCGCGAGCTCCATGATTAGTACCGAAGGGCAATTGTTACTCAGCAAAAAGGCAGAAATTGCTCTATTTTGGGTAATTGACGGTTTATTCCGGAGCAGGATACCTGCAAATCAAATCACTCATCCAATTCATGTACAGTTGAGGGAAATAGGCTCATGTTCCCTTGGGGAAATCCAAGGGCATCATGGAGAAAGATCCAACGCCAAGAAACCAGAAATTCAAATAATATGATGGGATATCAAGGCAAAGAGGGAAATGGATGTTCAATTCCCAATCGCTAAAATTTCATAAAATCAAATGAACCAGATCGTGCCAAGAAATTAGGGTTGAATCCTATTATGAAGTATTTGATCATTAATGGATATGTGATGGACATTCCGTGCATGCATGCTGGAGAGAGCAAAAAGAAAAAGCGATAGAAGGATGAAGTTAAAGTTGGGATAGTTAAAGGTACTGAAGAAGACTAGCCTAGTTGGATTGACACGTTAAAGGAAGAGATTGGAAAGATAAAATGAAAAATTCATGACGGGAAAAATCAAGTTCATTTTAGGGAATATTTTGATTTTGTAGACAAGTGGAATTCAGGTTAAAAAGTGTCGAATAGGTTAGTTTTTTTGTGTATGACACTCCCTAGAAAGTAGGATTTCGGATTTGGCATGTTACACCCTCTGTCACCAATGCCTATTTTTGGAATCTTGGAAATAATGACCCGTTTTTTGGTCTCATATGTAATTTATCTATATATTGTTAAAAATATAAAAGAATGGTCCGACTAGCCTAGAGAAGGGCCTTTCCCTTTGTAGAAAAAATCCCAGGATTTCTATGGATTTTAATATAAGTGGAGAAGGTTTTCTTAGATAGCCTAGATTCATCATGGTGTTGATGTTCAATATATATTTTCCTGTATTTCATATTCACAAATGTGTTTATCTGTTATAGATAATCTTTAAACAAAAGAAAGAATTCACATTGTTGGTGTTGTTTCTTATATTGACTACACTTTTAAGTGTTTATTGGTTTCTGGTTTATAATTCACCCTTGATTGGTGCTTTGTTTTTGGTAGCCAGTCTTTATGTTCCTTTTTCTAAAGCTATATCAAGAGATTTGTCCCTAGTTAGACACCTCTTGTCATAGTGGTTTTTTCTTCTCTTCCACTTCCATCCCATATTACTTATGATCTAGGTGGATATTGCGGCCACCACTCATACCACTGCACCCCACCATTGATTCTTTCGCCGCACGCTCATCATTTTTAGCAATTTTTGGGTCCTCAACTTCCGGAGCCGCTTTGAGGCCTCTAAACGACGCTTTTTAGAAAAATAGGGAGCGGCATGGAACGCATCAGCCACCCAAATTTTGTAGTCCTCATATAGATCTTTTTAACAAGGTATTGATCACATCGAGATATCATATGCCAAAGTTATGTCCTCGAAATTTGATGTACCAATTTACCCAAACAAGACCCATAGTCTACGCTTTCATCTCCGAAGGTCTTTGTATGCGTAGTTTCAATTGTTTCTCAATAATAATAGGCATTCTGTTCATTGTAACACATAGTTCAAAGGCCATTAGCCGCCACATCTCCTCTCAGAGATAAGCTACCACTTCTAGCTAGTTATTTCCATTCATCAGAATCATTTCAGTTGATTTGTTGTTAATGAAATGAAGTTCTATTTCCACTGCATCTCTCATATGGCGTGTATTTTATTTCATTGTGTTCCTACATAACCAATCGCTGGTATCAAAGCCGTCTACTCGTTTCTCTCAATCTCTTTGCATGTCCCCAACGAGAATGGGGTATAAGGAGTTGGGGCTAAATCTGGTTGAACCTTTGTAAGATTAGCCTCACAAACCCCAAAGACCTTCACGGGGAAGAAAGAAAGATGAGGGAGCAGAGATCCTATCAAAAAATTTTCTCGAGGAGGCCCTCAAGAAACAAAGGAACATGATAGATGGACAACTTTGCCCAAATTCTTCAACGGATCCCCACTGGCGGCACATCGACATCCAAAAGCCACTCCGGAGGTGCCACTCCTCTTAAGGTACAAGTAAACCTTGACATTCCCATATTTGAGGGACAAATAGATGCGATGTCATAGATAGATGGTTGAATATGTTAGAATGATATTTCTCATTTCATGACTTTTACGACCGAGAAAATATTATTTTCAAACTCCTCAAAGCCTCCCCCCATTTCAAGGACTGGTGAGAAACCCATTAGGAGAAATGCATGGAATCTCTCTCTGCTTCCCCGTCTCACCCACTTGGAATTCTTTCCAGACACCATCAAGGAAAAAATATTATCCCGTGGGGAGATACGAGGACAAATACATACAAAGGACCACGCTATGCAGCAAGGACCTAGATGCATGAGCTATCGAATTTGTTCACACACAAAGCGGTATCAAATATTTAAGAAACATTTGGTGTTAAAGTACCAGCTTCGTTCAACAGACAGATACATTCAAGGGGAAATGGAGTTCCTCTACATCTCCTCGTTTGGTACGACATACTAGTATGCTTCTAAGATTGAGTAGAAGTTCAAACGTAAGAAGCAATACTTTGGGTTCAAGGGACCGAAGTAAGGGAAAGGTACCCTCAAAACATAGAACAAAGGACCAAGCTGCTAGAGGCATGCGAGGCCTAGTAAAACCCACCAAAACCACAATCAAATAACAACACTACCTAAGCCAAAAAGGACATGGGGGAAGTGGTGAGTTCACAAGAGCTCCACCCACAACACAAGTGAGTAAAGTTCCAGTCAAGCAAATTATCAGAAGCCGAGTTGAAGCTTCAATCAGATGCATTCTCTGACTCGAACCAACCCTAATAAGGGGAATGACAGGGGGGAGAAAATTATCAATGCGGAGCCCAACGCCTCCGTTTCCACCACGAAAGTTCCGTATGAGTGAACCAGACGATCCATAAGTAGGAGAGCGCCTCTTCCATTCCAAAATGTGGGTAAGGTTCCCTGCGGGCGCTTCATTGTCGACAAAGGGATGGTTAAGAACCTCATCTCTGTGAGGTCAGAAGTAGTCAAGTTTGTCGAAAACATCACACCGACAACCATACACCATGGGGTGGTTCCACCAAGGAGGAGACCTCCACATTAGCCAACAATTTTGCCTCTTCCCTACAACATCAATCCCTTCATGGATGAGGTATTGCGTGGCATTACCTTGATGTTTCTGATGTATTATTAGTTCAACCGTACTTGTGAAAGAGACATGTCATGTATGATTCTAGGCCTCCTCATATTATCATTTCTTGGGAAACGTTGTACAAAGATACCGTGAGGTACCACCACCTACATCTATCTCTTTGGTTATTGCAGAACAATGTTGTAAGATCATTTCCAAAACTAGGTAATTTGTTTTCCTGATGATCTGACCTCGTGGAAAGAAGAATATTGTGGCCAGGACCGGTATCGTGGCCCCACTACATGAAAAAATAGATGGATAAGGTCATGGAGGAGTACGAGGACATATTCACCTCCTCGCTAGGTTCCCCACATCGCTGTGCCAAGCACCCTGTGCCATTGCCCAATGGACCAATCTATCGAATTTGTTCTAGAGAATGACAAAAATCAAGAGTAGATTCAGAGTTGTTGAATAATGTCACATCTGTCGAAATATCACTGAGCCCGACTGTTGCGTAAGAAGGATGGGACTGAGACTCAGAGATGACTATCGGGCACTGAATAATATCATTGTCCAGAATAGGTACCGATCCCATGGATTACGACTTTCTAGATCCCATAGACAAATATTTCAACAAGATTCTGAAGTCTCAAGTTTCAATTGCAAAATCAATCAAACTATCCGATGTGAAGACTACCTTTAAATCCGAGGCATTTTCAATGGTTGTCATATGCCTTCGTGCTAGTCGCACTTCAGAACTCCTTTATGAGGCTAATGGACAACATATTGCAGCCATTCAACCCATTTGTAGTGGTAAAAATTAGACATTGATCTTCACCAAATTGAAGAGCAAGTCCATCATTATCCTATAAGGCCCTCCAAACACTGCGGGAACACAAGTTGTGTGCCAATTTGAGAAATGCACTTTTGGCATGTAGACCAGTTCAAGATTTGGGATACATTGTTGATGAGTGGGGGGTGAATGTGGATCTAGCAAATATCCAATTATTCAATATTGGCCAGCCCCAACCACCATTAGAGCCCGAGATTCTTTTGGGTCTCTGCACAATTTCTGCATCAAGTTCATGATTCTCTCTATCACTTGGCCCTGAGTCAAGTCACCAAGGAGTTTAAAGAAAATTATTTTTGAAGAATCAATACAAGTATTCATGGATTTGAAGCATTGCTTCGCTGCACTGCTCACATTACCATAATTTGCAAATAAATCATTTGATATTAAAGGAGACAGATGCCTCTCGACTATGCTATATTGGGCAAAATTTTTCTCAAATGGGTATCCAAGAGTTATTAACACAGCAGAGACATTTTCCAACATAGTCCTGGTAGATCCACTTATGAAAAAGAGATGTATTCCATTGTACAAGCTTGTTGTTAATGGAAAAATTACATTTTTGGAAAGGAGAGAATCATCCACACGTATCACAAGCCTCAGTAGTTCATATAGACACAAGGAAGCTGTAGAACGATCGCCATCGGCGGGTCCACATACCTGCAATAGTTTCATTTGAAAATTAAATACAATAAAGGAAGCTCCAATAATAATACAGAATACTCATCCGACCACCACCCATCGGTGCTAACCACCGTTTCTCAACCTGTGTGGGCACGAATTCGGATTGGCCGGGCTTACTCAAGTGATCCGTATCTAACTACATACAATACGCTTTTGGAGTGGGTAAAGAAAGTAATACCTCCAGATGCTCTTCAAGCAGCTACTTTGGGACACCTTTGAAGTTCAGGCCAAGATGATTTGGGGAGGCTTACTCACAATCTGTAGTTAGGCATTTCGGGAAGGCCGAAACCATGGCAGAGACTGCAGTATTTCATTATCAACTCTTCGACAAGATGTTGGAAGTTATCAATTCGCTTTACCATTGTGCCATGTCCAATTACCAAGAAGCAAGGCCTCTACTTCTTACTTCCTACCCTATTTGACCTTAAATCCATCTCATGGATTAAGTCGGACTCCTTCTAATTAAGCATGGCACGACTGTTTTTATGGTCGCCAATAGATTCTCTAAGATTTCCATTATGATGGCCTACAAGAATATCAACAGAAGACACTACTAAAATCTTCTTTGAACGAATGTGGGTACACTTTTGTATCCCACAATCTATCATCTCATTTTAGCAATAGAAGTTTCTCGGCAAGACATTTTGTCCAACTCTAGTCAATGTTGGACATCACCAGATCACTGTCAACAACTTTCCATCCTAACTCGAGCGGCCGCATAAAGGTCACTAACCGATGATCGCATAATATTCTCTCCGGGCGTACAACTTCAAAGACCAATATGGATGAGAGCCTCATATGTACAGCCAACACAACTACAATCGGGTTTCATATGCTCGTCCACATCCCCTTTCAAGTGGTATTGGTATTCCAACCACTATGTCCCAATTATGTAGCCATGCCATTTGTGGCTATTCAGGAATATTCAGCTCATGTCTAGTCTGATGATGACAAGTTAAACAACTTCATTGATCGCATTCAACACATTCGCCATTTGTTCATGAGACATATTGACGTGAGCTACAAGTACAAGGTGACATGATCAATATCAAAGCCACAACTTCCGTATATAAAGTGTGGCTAGCATTTGCAAAGGAGCACCTTGAATCTAACCACAAGCTTTGCCTTCCACTGATATGGGTCGATAACCATCACCAAGGGGACACGTTCGAGCTCAACATTCCACTATTCTTGGTCTTGTTGACGGAGAAATTGACCGTCCATGTTTAACACCGAAGAGTGGATCCGTCCGGTTGTCTAATGACCCACCGTTTTCAGATAACTCCGACAAGTTTAGCGGCTTCGTAGGCCGATCTAAGTCCTAAGAAAACAAAAGAAAACTAAACTAGACAACTAATCTAAATAAAACAATAAGAATTAAAACAAACTAATAAACAAATCCTTAAACTATTATATATACAATCTACTATCTAATACTATATAATAATCCTAATTTAAATGAAACATCTAATCCATAACAGAAATACATCTTAATCACAAATGTAATATTTACAAATTACGATTTAAAATGAAAACCCAAGAAAGTTTGTAATTCTGTTCCAAGACAAGGAGACTATGTTTTTTTTATATAATTTATGAAAAAGAAATAAAATTAAAACTAACTAAACTCAGAGCAATCAAAATAATAATTCTAATCACAAATCTAAACTATACATATATCTAACTAAAATTACTCAAAACTAACTATTAAATACTAAATCATCAACCATTCCTATAACGCTCCAGATTTGTCCCGTATGCAATGATTGTCTTCGTTGATTGAAGGGAGGAAACCTATTCAGATTATTCATCGAGTTTGTAAACTAGAAGCAACAGGTTTCAAATATAATTACAGACAAACAAGACATAAAAATTTGGTGTTAATTTATGATTTATATAAATTCACAGTTAGATAACTAGATACAAAAGATCTATAACAAAATGATTCAATTAACTAAGAAGAGAAATCTCAGAATTCATTAATTGAAAACAAAGTAATTGTTGTACTTTGTAATAGAGAGAGACTGTGAGATGTGACAAATATAATTAAATCACTCCGCATGCAATACATAGCCAGCACGATAATTCAATTGCCAACCGATATGCAAAACTTGAAACAAAAGCTTGATATATTGAAAGTTTAAAGTTGTTACAAGACATCAACTTTCGTCTCAATATATCAAAATCCATAGTCCGTTCTCCCACAAGGAGATTCTATTACAAAAAATAATATGATGAAAGATTCTACGTGGTAAAACATTCCCGTGGAATTTATCAAAACTGTTTACACAAATCAGGGAAAATATCCCGAGTTTATGACTCAAGCTAACAACCTAAGACAAACCAAATCTAAAATATCTCCAAACCACATTAAGTCTTCCAATTGATCATTTCAATTCGAATGTACCTGTAAGAGGACAAAAAATAGACAAGTTGTTATAGATATTTTATTGACAAAATGGATAAAAATCTAATTCTTAAGACTAGTTACAGAATCTTGCGATTCGAGCCGGTCTAAATCAAACACATAATCATTTTTAAAATCAATTCAAATCTTAGAAATACATTCAAACTATAGAGTAATATTTGGATTGCTGTTCATGATTCAAATTGACAATTTCAGGCGCAAATTGGAACAAATTCAAATCGATTCAACCAATGATACCGTAGATGGTGCATCTCATATTCGCTATCACCAATTCAGTAAACAAAATCGATTGGATAACTCAACAAGAATGAAATATTTCATGGACTAATAATGAAATCAAACCAATGTTGCTCTGTTCGCTAACAAAATCATTGTCGAATCTAAACGATATCAACAGGATCGTTTTCCACATGAAAAGGACTATATTAAGCAAATACAAACGATCATAATCGTAAATTAAATCGAAACTTGTATGTAAATCGTAATTGAATTAATCGGTTGATAAAAGGATATGTGGGACTCGTCCAACGTTTTCCAATTGGGGGCAGACAGAATCAATTGACATTCAACGAAATCATCACTTGAATTCATTTCAAATCTAACTACTAGCCGAAGCTTTTCATACGAATTCAACAGATAAAATATGTCAATCTGAACTTAACAAAATTGTTTTTCAAAATCAAACCAACATAAAATATCAAATCTATTTTTTGATATCAATCAAACTCATACAAACAATCGTTCTAACTCAAGACACGCAACAATCAAATGAGAACAAATCAAATGCTTTGATTTGACACAATCGTTATGAATCAACACGGCTCCACGATTTTGGCCATTTAATAGGTCTTTGGTACTGTGATCTAATGTAATCCAAATCCAAACGAATGGATTCAATACAAAAACGATTTTTTAATTTGATAGACTACATTGTATTTATCAAATCAATCCCTAATAATGATATATTATACTCATGAAAGATCATACCAATTCAATACTACTATTATACAAATTCATTTTCAAAATCAAATCATAAGAACTAACTCAGAGTCGACATACCAACCACAACAAAAATCATATTAAATCAAACACATAACCGTTTAATTTTAGCATAAAATCTCCCGCATGTACCGATGCAAACAAAATCCAGAAAGAAAAACCCCATTGATTGCTAATTCAACCATTAACAGAATTATCTGAAATCCATCAAACCCGCTGAAAACAATCAATTGCTAAATCAGGGCATGACCAAATCGCGATAACCAAATCATCATAACCGCTTTTGATTCTTCAACCATGACGAGTCATTTGAATACGACGAATCAATTGAAACCAAACTCAATTCATTATATTAATCCTAGCAATTCATAAAACGAAATAGATATTGAAATTCATACCTGGAAAAATCATAAAACCGGTTAAGTGAAAATTTGAATTAAGGTTGTAGCCGATTCGAAATTCCTAAATATGATCGAACCAGTGGTTTTCTGTTGCTTGTCATTAGCTTGAAACTTGTCCCTTTCTCTCAATAGTACTGTAACTTGGTTTTCCAATGATTTGATCTTCGATTGAAGTAAGGGAACATCTATAGTGCCTTGAGCCAAGACATTGCATTGATACATGATGTTTGTCTGCCTGAAACGTGAGGGTTTGTTTAATACCGTGGCTCTTCATCGCAATTTTAATTCCCTCGGTAGTTAGGATCTTTCCTTAGGCATGGGGAAAATTCAGCATACAGTCATAGGGTTGCTCGGAGCATAGGCCATGGGAATAAGGGTACTCTTTAGCTAGGAAGTGCTCGATATCCGAGTCGATTACCGTAACTATGGGCTTTTGATCATCGTTTGGTTTAGGCTTATTCCGGGAAAGTCTCGACATCAATCGAGCATTCTTTTACCTTGTTGTCGACAAAAGGATTACCCTTGACCTTCTTATTCACAAGCTTCTTGCCAACCTCATGCTTGTCTGTTATGATGTCGAGTAGATCAATGTCAGGACAAACCGAGGGCTTGGACGGGGGTAGGAGGATATGGAATGGAACGGGTGGCTCTCGACCTTAGTTTCACTAACCACAGGCTTATCGATTTGGACAAACTCTGAATCAGCAAAGCCATTTCGAGATAGAAAGGCTTGCCAATTGTCACCATGAAGGTTTAAATGGTGAACGATGATGAGTCTGATCAGGCCGTGGTGGAACAAGCTACTATCGGCCTTTTCTCGTTTAAACCTCTTTGACATCTTGTACAGACTATGCAAGTAGTAAAATGGCATGTTCAAAGGATAACCCATGAAATTCATTAACAGTCGAAGGTGATAAAGAAAAAACAATCCATACTGACCTTCACAGGTCACAAATTGTTTCACAATCACTAAAAGATTGTGCCACCTGGGTTTAAGGGTGGAAATAGGCATACATTTGTCATAGGAGGTAACCTTTCATGATACGAATAGCAGTGGCCACAACACCTCATCAACTTTAGAGTTTTTAAACCATCGTTGGCCTGTGGCTGCTAGTCCTGTGGCAGAGCTTATGGATTCTTCATTGAGTTCAAGCTGAATGTCACCTACTTTAGCTCGGAAACCATCAAAGGTAAGGGAGAATTGTTTTGCAACAAAAAGATTGAAACCCTCAAACCTCTGTATAAACGCGAGCCAACCACTATCCTCTAAATCTTTCCGGGCGTCATCAAAGAGTAACAAAGCTTGACTACCATTCGGCTCAATTCGTACCACCGATGCCATAGACAGGAGCACACGGTGAGCGATGTGAACGGGGTAGGGTTTGAACACAGCCTACGCAGGGGCAGAATGCTCACAGTCTTACCTGAAACTAGCAAAGGTGAAACATGGATAGGGGGGAAAACATTAATGACATATTGTGCGAAGGTGGTGGAGCTATTTATGCCCATGCAGAACAATGATATCCACAGTACAACCGTCGGTGCTTGTAACTATTCAAACCAATATGGATATCACAACACATATGTGTTAAAAACTATGCCACTTCAATCAACCAATGGGTATATGGTAAGTGAACCAAAAATTTGTGCGAGTCATAGTTTCAAAAACAAAGTAATAAATCGAAATCGCACCAAGGGTTTGATTACATGAACATATGTGTTGTATGAAACAATTTACCAAGGGTCTTGCCACAACACAAATGCGTTTTTAAGAAACCAATGTGCCAAGTGAATCGATCAAAGAACATATAAATCCAATCACCAATGCATCACAAACTCAATCACTCATGAAGCGAAACTGTATAATCAATCAAAGAATGCCAAATGAGTACAAATCAAGGGGTCTTGCCAATTATATAATGATAAGTAAATTAGAAACTCAATGAGCATAAAGACAAGAGTGATCATATCAATCCAGCGAAGATTTAAATGTGACTTCGAAAACCAAGTTTTCACGCTTGCAGTCATGAAAACGAAAACCAAGGTAAGTGTGCAAATAGCGCAAAAATGATAGTGTCATTTTATTCGAGAATTGCGACGAAAATCAAGGTTCGCAAAGCACTGGTGTAGGCATATTATTAGGACAGTATAAAATTGTGAATTGGCTTCCAACAGGTCTACACCTAGTGTTCAATGTGGACCGCCTTCGACCCTACTTTCCACCTCTACTAGACACATCCGACATGGCAAAACAACTCACACCAACAAAGTTAAATCCATAATGCATGGAACAAGCCACAACTGATCAGATCATGGATACATAGATCAAGTGCACCCAACAACAAAGGATACCGCTATATCGATTTTTTAAAGCAGGCCAACTCCTTCACCAAGGCAAGTGGCTCACCAGGGACCAAGTTCAGTACAAGTTTCCTCATCTCATGGAGGAACTCAACGCAATGGGGGAAATTTCTTCCTAAGGGGGGAGGAATGATCTAGGTATATATTGGTGGCCACCCACCTATTCCACTTGGACCCCCTCCATTGCTTCTTTCAGTTTTTCAATTTCCACCCAGTTTACTATTTTTAGCAATTTTTCGGGTCCTGAACTTCTGGAGCCATTTTGAGGCCCTAAATGACATTTTTTGAGACAATGGGGGGAAACATGGAATATAGTTCAATGTTGCTCACCCAAAATTTGTATTCCTCGGATAGATCTTTCTAATGAGGTATTGAGTGCGTCAAACAGAGATCGTATGCCAAAGTTACGTCCCTGGGAAGTTGATGTACCAATTTACCCAAATGGGGCCCACAGTCTTCGTGTTTCATCTCCTAGGGTTAGGTCTTTAGATGTTTAGGGTTTTCCATTGTTTTTCAATAATAATAGGCTTTCGAGCCTCATTGTAACATAGTTCAGAGGCCAGTAGCCACCACATCTCTTCTCAAAGATAAGCTATCAATGCCCTAGCTAGTTTATTTCCATTCTGTCTATAAGCATATTTCAGTCATTTGTTGTTAATGAAATGAAGTCTTATTTCCACTGCATCTTTGTGTTTATGTGTATTTTTTTATTTCATTGTGTTCCTACATAAATTTGGATTAACTTATTTGGCTGAACATCATACCTTTTTTTCCTTTGTTCCCTCTAGAATACATAGCTTATAAATCTTCGTACGATTTCAGGAATTAACCCCATTTGCCAATGGCCCTACCCTCTTGTTTTGTCCTACCACTTTTAAATTTTTTCCTATTGGAGAATCTGATCTCTATGTGCACATTGCCAAATATTTTGAGTGTTTTCAATAATTATATGCCTGAGAGATCCCTCTCTGGTTGGAAGGGTCAGAATCCAACCTAAAGTTGGTTGAAACAGTTACCTTTGTTGTTTGTTTATCAGTCGAACAAATTTACAGAGTGTTAACATTCTGGCATCGTTGTCGGGGAACGAAGGTGAAATATTCCCTAGGAGAAACAACAAAGTTCATATCTAAGTATTGATGGTGAAAATTATTCAGACACAAAGTTTGTACATCATTCACCTGGTGACTCCATTTTCAAAAATCTAGACTTCAAAATTTTCATGGCGACTCCATTGTCCAAATAATGAATAGCCTGAATATTTTATTAGTGACTTCACTCAAGCTTCAAATTCGATTTAGAGACTCCACTGGAAGATGAGATCCCTTGACAGAGATATGAAAGGACATCATGCGAGAAAAAAAGTACCTAAAGTTGAGTTTTTTCCAAGACATAATATTTTTTGTTATTAATTACCTTTTGGCATTTCCTAAACATGTTAAGAAAGTTGTTCTTTACCTACTACATCCAAATGATAATCATGAGAATCCTACAATTGTATACCCTCCTCTTAAATTTGTACATATATCTCCTCAGTTTATCACTGATTTTCATCAAAAGCTTCCATGTGAGCCATGTGAAGACCAAAGCCAAGTTGATGAACCTCATGAAACCAAGGTTGATATTTCACCTCTTGTAATAGATCCAACACCCTCCAAGATTCAGCATAGATACAGACCCTTAAAATTACCTCACATCCTTCATGATTTTCCTCCAAAGCACTATAAGCACCTACCTATGTTTGATGGAGAACGTGATGCCATCATAGCTAAAAAACACATCCAAGAGTTTGAGAATTTTATAGATTTGCTTGAAATTGACCATGATAATGTTTGTATGAGGGCATTCTCTCAATTCTTGAAAGGGGACACCAAATACTGGTTTAAACATTTGCAGCCAGAGACAATTATCTTATGGGAAGAATTGAAGAGTGTTTTTTTGGAGTTTTGGGGCAAGAAGAAATCTTTGGATCTACAACTTACATATTTTTATGCCTTAAAGAGGTGGAGCAATGAAACTATTTATACATTTAGTAGAAAGTTTTCCAGTATTTATTACAATTTGCCCAAAGAAATTCAACCCACTGACGTTGTTGCCATGCTCTAGTATGCCACTACTCTTCATCCAGATTTGTCCTTCCTCCTGATGGAAAGAAAACCTAAGTCCTTGCAACAAATATTTAATGATGATCAGGAGATTCAACACAATGTCCAAGCATGTGAATAGATTCGAAATGAGGGGTTGGATGCTCTAGAACATGAAAGTGAATAATAACAGAAAACAATTGATTGGAATCTTGAGCATAGAGTTGATAACATCATAAGTCCTATTGAAGTTTTAAATGCTAATTATTTTGCAAAGGATTATATTCCACTTATTGAAAGAGAGGGTGTTAATGTAGCTTCTGATCCACCCCATGATAAGCGTGAAGTTGATTGTTTTATATATTCATTTATAGCCAGTCAAGAAGATGATTTTGCAAATCAGTCTGTTGAAGAGTTGGTTGATGTTCCAAGTTTGTTTTTGTTAGATGATATTGCAAGCGTAGTTGATTTGCCTATATATGATGAATATAATGATGATTGTTATGTTGACTTCCTGGAACAACCATTTGCATGTTCTCTATCAGAAAATGTTCATTTTCAGCAGTATATTGAGGGCAATCATCTTACATATCACAGTTACAAAGAAGAAAGTTTTGAACCAGCTGAAGGAAATCCTTTACCTTTATGATTTCCTTCATTTCAATTATTGAAAGAAAATTCTAAGATCATCACTAAAGTAAAGGAATGTGTATTGATGCCAAATCACACTGGATCATTGGACCAAATTAACAAGGAATTGTAGCCATTGGTTGAAAATGAAGGTGAAGATGAGTGTGTTTAGAAATCCAAAGAAAGTGGAAAATGTGCATATGACAATAGTAAAGAAAATGAAGAATAATTTGAATCGGGTGGAAGAACCTTGTCATTGTTCTTTGATTCTTTCAAATTGTTGAAGAAAAATGTTAATATTGTTTCAGAATAGAAACCCTTCAGGAATGATGTTGAATCTGAAGAAAGCAGTGAACTTGCAAATGAAAACTATCTCCCATTATGTTTTTCTTCCTTTGAATGGTTAAAAGAAAATCATAAGCAAATAGAGAAAGTTGATCAAATAATTGTTGTCAAAAATTATTTTCCTTCTCCTGAACTTGATGAGGACATTCAATAAGATCTCCAAGAAAACAAAGTACTTCAGAAATTTTTTCCTTCCCCTATGACTGATGTGGTTGTTAAAATTCTAAGTGGCTTGGACGTTGATGAGGGCTATGAAGCCCCATCTATGGAGACTTTAAGAAATAAAAAAACAAATAACATAGAGTTTCAGGGAAGCAACAAAACAGTGTATGCCACTTTTTGATCAGAAATGTAGAAAGATCATAAAGAAACAATTGTTGTATTTAATTCCTTTGAAGATCATGGTTTTGAAAATGTTCTCGGGACTAAAGAAGTAGAACAACAAACACTTTTGAAGGATCCCTTTCCTTCTATTTTGGTTCATCAAAGAGACATGCTTTCCCATGTGTTTCATGACCTTGTGGCATGTTATATGGAGAGTTTTAACAATCATAATTTACAGCTTATGATGGGTCGTAAGCTTAGAAATAAAGATGATGTTCAGTCAACATCAACATTAAAGATGGATTTCTTTCTACCAGAGGGTTTATTCCAGTCATCATTGTCTTGTAGTTCAGAGGATTTCTATTCCCAGTAGTCTCATGTGAGTTTTATACTTCTTGGTAAAAGTCAACTAGTTAAACCACATGAAAACAAGAATACAATGGAATGAACGCAACATGATTATTGTTTTATGCATGTTTTAGGAGATCCATTTGCATTTTTGTTGGAGGCAGTAAACAGTCCTAATGTTTTTGAATTTTTGAGATTTGAATTCATATGTAAATTCTTGAATGAATTATCAGTAAACAGGTTTTGGAGCAAGCATATGCAAAGAAACCAGATAGTAGATAAAATGCTTGCATGGTTGCATTGGCATTATGATTTAATTTGATTGGAAGCTCATTTCAGTAGTTAGGGTAGGTAGGTGCAAATAAACTTGATGATCAAGCGTTTTTTTTCAAAGTTTAGATTTTCAAATAAAGTGTCCAGTTAGATTTTAGCAGTATATCCAGCGTTCAGTCTCCAGGTGAAAGCAGTGAGAAGACTTCAGTTTTCAACAGAATTTGGTGGCAGGTCAGAGCAGGGTTCACACCCAATTTGGGAGCAGCTCGGTGGATCAGGCATGGGGTCTATGCATTCTTTTCTAACTCACTGGGAGGATAACATCCCCAGTTGGAGCCAATGTTATCACCATTAAAAATTTTGGTGTGAGTTTGAGATTTCAAGGTTGGTGAGGTGCTAGACCGATTTGGAAGTCTGATAAATTTGAGGAACTGCTAGAAATGGAAAAAAAGGGTTAAATTTGGCAGAATTATTATGTGAATCGAGATTGGAAGGGCACATATCGTCGTCCACTGAGATCAACGGTTAGGAAAGATTTCGGGGTTGGAAACAGCGCAAAGGTTAAAATGTCTAAGCGGTCCTGAAATTCCAACCGTGGTTTCCCGTAAAGATATGTGGCATCCTCAGATGCATTTCGGGGTGAAAAGAAGGTGAACTCAAAACCACTCCATCACACCCCAAAATCACGTGTTAAGTGTCATTAAATGTGTCAAATCTAAGGGTCGCATGTGGAAAGGAAACTTGATGGCCAGTCAAATCATCTCGAGACACTTGTTTAGGTACCATTCATCCATGCAACGCCAAGTAAGCGTTGCCAAATAACTGATTTAAGAGTCATCATTGGAAATCGATGGTCGAATGTGATAGGTCATTATCCCTATAAGGACTTTCGTCAGTATCCCATGATTAGTAATCGATGGCGACTATTACTCATAACACATGTGAAATTACTCTATTTTGGGTAATTGATGGTTTATTCAAGAGTGGGATAACTGAAAATCGAATCACTCGTCCAATTCATGTATAGTTGAGGGAAATAGGCTTGTGTTACCTGACAAACCAAAGGGGGCTGAAGAGAAAGATCCAGCGGTTTTCAGCAAACCGGGAAATTGAAATAATATGACAGGGATATCAAGTAAAAAGAGGGAAAGGCATGTTGCATGACTCTTGACCACAAAAGTTCGCACAAAATATGTGGATGAACCAGGATCAGGCGAATAAATCAGGTTAAATCTTATTATGAAATATTTTATCATTAATGGATATGTAGATGGACACAACACGCAAGCTGGCGAGAGAAAAAAGAAAAAGCAATGGAAGGAGGAAGTTAAAGCTGGGATAGATAAAGGTACTGAAGAAGACCAGCCTAGTTGGCTTGACACATTAAAGGAAGAAATTGAAAAGATAAAATGAAAAATTCATGACGAGCTAACTCGAGTTCATTTCAAGGAATCTTGTGATTTTGTAGATAGGTGGCATTCGGGGTAAGGATCCCAAATATTTCGGTTTTTTGTTTGTAAATTTCCCTAGAAAGTAGGAGTTCGGTTTTGGTATGCTACTCCCTCTGTAACCGATATCTATTTTTGGAATCTTGGAAAAGATGATTTGTTTTTGGGTCTCATATGTAATTTATCTATATATATTATTAAAAAGATAAATGAATGGTTCGACTGGGCAGAGAAGGGCCTACCCTTGTAGCAGGAAAACTTTGTGATTTCTTATGGATTTTAATATAATCAAAGAAGGTTTTCTTAGATAGCCAAGATTCATCATGGTGTTGATGTTCAGTATGTTTTCTTGTATTTCATATTCATGAATGTCTTTTTCTGCTAGCGATAATCTTTAACAAAAAGAGATAATTCACCTTGTTGGTTCTCTTTCTCATATTGATTATACTTGTTATGTGTTTATTGTTCAGAATTCACCTTGGATTGGTAATCTTTTTTTGGTAGCCAGCCCTTATGTTTCTTCTTCTAAAGCTATATCAAGAGATTCATCCCTAGTTAGACACCTCTTGTCATAGAGGTTTTTTCTTCTCTTCCACTTCCATCCCATATTACTTATTTGGCTGAACATCATACCTATTTTGCCTTTGTTCCCTCTGGAATACATATCTTATAAATCTTCGTACAATTTCAAGAATTGGTCCCATTTCCCAATGGCCCTGCCCTCCTGTTTTTTCCTACCACTTTTAAAAATTTTCCTATTGCAGAATCTGATCTTTGTGTGTGCATTGCCAAATATTTTGAGTATTTTCAATAGTTATATGCCTAAGAGAGCCCTCTTTGGTTGGAAGGGTCAGAATCCAACCTAAAGTTGGTTGAAACAGTTACCTATGTTGTTTGTTTATCATCCGAACAAATTTACAGAGTGCTAACAGGGTGGAAGGAAGGGTAAAGGATGGAGAGGTAAACCCTCTCTTGATATTGGAGGATTCTATCTTCCTTTTGGAGTTTTATCCCTCCCTTTATATTTGGAAGTTGTAGCTACCTTTGGAAGTCATTAATTCCCTTGAAAAATAAATATTGATTATTTTTCATATATTGTGCATGGTGTATTATGGTGTATTGGTGTAACTGTTCTACTATTGTTCATTGCTCATTGGATATAATTGAACATATAATCTGGTTGAAGTATAAGTTGAAAAAGTTTTCAAATTATACTTGATATTGATTCACCCCCCTCTCAGTATCAAAAATTGCCCCCTCTTCCTGAAGAGTTGTGGGTTACTTTGTTATTTTGGTTGGTCTTTGGAGTGCTACTTCGAGATGTTGTACTCTCTGTCGTGACAGTCGGGGATTGGGAATTTTTCTCACCCAGACCTTTTCCTCTCTGCTTGTATGAATCATTGGTGTTGAGTATCGTTTCCGAGTTGTTGATGTCACAAGCGGGAGTGTCTAATGAATTGTCTATGTATTCATTCAGAATAGCATTAATGAAAGAATTGTTGAAACCAACAACCAATAGATGTTCTACAAAAATACCACTAGGGTCAAACCCTTTTACTTTTTCAACATATTTTAAATTGAGGCTTTGGAAGTGGCCCATGAATTCGTTGATCGTGTTCATATTTCTGAATATGAAATCCCCAACTTTCCAAGGTGGAGGTATAAATTGTTTTTTTCTCTTTTCATGGAAAAAATGCAACCAGTTGTTGTACTACCTTGCTATTTCAGCAACAAACATTTTGTCAGATATGTGGCACAGAAGGAAGGAAGGATTTTCCTTGCATCCAAAAATCCCTATAATGTTATAATTTTTCATTTTTTCTAGTGTCCCCTTTCCATCCAGGAACTTACTCACCTGGTCACACATCTGGGGAGCTTTCTTTCCAAACAACAAATCTTTAAAAACTGAGACAAAATCATTAAAAACTTCATAAAAATGTTGGGAGGCCTTGTGCCTCCACAACATTTGATACCAGAAGGTTACTGGGTCGAATTCACAGTTTATCTTCTTGCACACAAATAATCTCAAGAACTAAAATTAATGCGCTATCGCGAAAACCAAATAATATGACATAAATAATTTCTTCTCTTTCTTGTATTGCACCAATTGGGAAGAGAATTCAATGGAAATTAACTTACCCCAATTGAAGATGGCCTTTTCTTTGACTGTAAAATATAGAATATAAAGAATCATCCAAGAGATATTGGTTGTGGTTTCTTATCTTGTTATCCTCGTAAAAAGCCATGCAATTTCCCATAATGGATTTTTAAATGAGCCAACCTACAATCTTGTGATTTCCTCGAGGATGGTCATTGGGTTCTCTAGGAATTCAAGTAAGAGGTCTAGTCCATTGTCATTCTTTTTCAAGAACTCCTTGCAATATTCAGCTTTGAAGGTGAGTGTTGGCTTAGGAACTCTCAACATCTTACGGAATACCTAAGGTGACAGAGAGACAGGGGAATGGTCCCTCAATGGAATGATCTGTTGGCTTGGAATTTATCTCTTATCGCACCAGGTGACCAACTCCTTACAATCAAAGACTTCTGGGACACAACCTGTGCGAGCAATTCCAGACGTCCAGATTAATTCCTTCTGGGCAGAAGGGGATGATTAATAGGAATATTCCCTGGACCACTGAAAACTCTGATTCTTGCACCCGAAAATATTCATTGTGTCTCCACAGAACTATTGTTGATTTGCTGCCATAAGTCGATGAGAACATTCCCTTGCTCCAAATTATGTTAGGAATGAACGTTGGATGGAGATGATAAAATCCTCCGTAAATATTGTTTTAATGCGTTTTAATAGGAGATATCCTTGATAAGTTCGCTTATTAATGACCATCCTTGAGAAGTTCGCTTATTAGTGCCTTTTAATAGGAGATATCCTCGAGAAGTTCGCTTATTATGGTAATTTATTAGCATTAAAATCATAGTAAATGTTCATTGGGAAGGGCACAAGAGTGGCGGGGATGGACATGAGAAACATGTGATTTGAGACTTTTCATGAACCCACGAACCCGCGAGTCCGCAATGGTATGAGGTGTGAAATTGGATAAGTATGGAATGGCGTGGTGGTACGATGGAATCATGTAGGTGGAATAAAACTTTGGAAGTTCGGGGATTCCGGGGATCAAAAAGTAGATCGCGGAACCTTTTGGTGCAATGTGTCTATCACAGAACAAGGGATCATGAAAGCTCGATTCCATCAACCCGGGAACCCATGATCGTAGAATCGGTTAAGTACGGGACAACGTGGCAGTCAGTCAGACTCGTGATGTGAAGTTTAAGACGGAGATGAGAAGTTGTAAGTCCGCCAACCCGAGAACCCACGGTTTAGAAATGTGACTAAGTGTAGAACTAGAAAGGGATAGTAAGAGCGAAAAAAGAAAAGGGAAAAATTGGTAAGTGTATAAGAAGGAAAGAAAGGGAGAATAGAAAATGGGAGGGAAATTTTGGAAGCGGGAAATGACCTCAACAATAGGCTCCAACTGTGGGATGATGACCCCCTTGTGGGTTGTCAAGAATCCAGAATATCTCATGACCAGGTGCTTCCGCCCATTGGGTTATGGAGTCAGATTAAGAATATACAAATTGGAAATAAAATTATGTACAATGAGAATGAAAAGTGATAGGATAAGAAACCTTTCAGACATTTCCCATTTACAGGAATCATTAACCTTTTTCCTTTCATGTCTTGGATCATATATGAGTTGAATCCCAATATATTTTCGATGACAGAAGGTCTTGTTGGTTGTCCTTTCTTACTTATATATCCTGTCTGAGTTTGTATTGAATTCCCCAGGGTTCATGTATGTCTGGGTTTCCAACAAAGCCTCTAAAAATATCGACCCTCCTGGTGAAATAGAAGGAAACGCAGTGAACAGAGTGCATTGCGCCATCTCACCCGAGATAGTCCTAATGGGGGGCTATAATACTCATGTGTTTACATCCTAGGATTGAGTAGGATATCTAAGAACTTCATGATGAGAGTTTTATTGTATCTTATTTAAGCAATACACCATTATAAAAACGCATTCATCGAGCATATCAATATCTACTGAAAACAATAAAGAAACACATGCAGTCAATCACATAACACAGGTTTTACCGTGGTTCACTCCCCTGCGATACATTGACAAATATCTGGCTCTTAGCTCTTTCATTATTGTCATTCTGAAACTACAACATCACGCACCTATAACTCTTCTCAGTTGGGTTAAGATCTATATGAAGCAAACTAAATTGCATCTGGATCCTCTGCCTGCAATCTAACCCTCAATATCTACCCTCCTCAGTCCTCTCTAGCTCTACAACTTACAAAATTAGGTCATACAACAAAATATTACATAGTATTTGGTTCTCTCTATTCGTCTTTCTATATCTCTATTCTCTCATCCTCATCCTCCCCCTCTGAGACCTAAGTATCTATATTTATACATTCTTGGCTTGCTAGTCGTTACAATATATTGAAAAAACCGTAACCCTACCATTGTTAGGTATTCCATGCATGCACATGTGTTGTTCTTCCTTCCAGTTGTTGCTTTCCTCGTGCATGCCTTCTTTCCAAAGATCGGCTTTCTTTTCGCTATGGCCTACTTCCAAAATACCACCAATACTAACATGTGGCTCGTCCTGAGCCACCTAACCTTTGTGTGCTTTATCTATCTCCCTAGTGATTGCCTGGAACTTCTCCTTGAGATTTGTTTCTTATGTTTGCATCTATGCGACCTTCTCCTTGAGTGTGTCTACTATATGGACTGTAATTTCGTCAGTGATCAACCTTGTGCACTCATCCTAGGTCTATGTTATATGTGTCTTGGCTTCCTCTTCTAGTGCAATGACTTCGGCTACTCTCTCTTGAAGCGGTTCCATTTGAGCCCGATGCTCCTTTTTTTAGTGTCTGCGTAGTGGTGAGTTCTACCTGCATTTTCTTCATATCCTGCTCCCCTTTGACATGCTCCATGATAGACATTGTCTTTTGCCTCTGCTTGAGGTCCTGGATATAGCTTCGTCCACATCTGTGTTGCTTTATCGAACAAGTTAGTTGTTGCGTTGACCTACTGCTCTATATTATGTAGGTTCTTTGTTGCCTCTTGCTTCCTTTTCTCCTTTACCGCTGGTCGAGTAGTGGGTGTAAGCTGCTCACAGAGATTTTCAATCTCCTTCTGATATTGATCGATTTCCTGTGCAATCTGATCAATATTCTTTGTTGCTGTGAGTTCGTCCCTCTGCATGGTATTTGGAATATTATCATAAGTTCTTGGAACTTTTAGTTCCAATCCATTCACGCGCTCCCTCTCCTCTTTTGTCTCGAGCTTAGCCTGCTCATATATTAATTCTAGTGCATCTCGCTTCTCTATTGCTTGTTGTAATTCAACTAAGTTTGTGCATGCGCGAGACTGTACCTCTTGGGTAGCGCTAACCTGTAATTTGTGTACAGATTTAGATGGTATATGTAGCAATACCAGTTGGATTTGAGATAATTCCTTTAGGGGTGTCTKCCCCACGATCTCTTCCATGCACAACATTCTTGGTGTAATGTGGAATGTTTCACTCGGTTGTGGTATTGTGTGGACTGTATCTCACTCCCATGCTTTAGTTTCTTCTCCTTTATGGAATGTTGATGGCCCTGCTCCTATGTTGTTGCCCATTGCCTATGCTTCCTCGATCTTCTTGAGGAATTGTTGCATGTCTGCCAGCTCCTCTTGAATTTTGTCCATGTAGCGCAAAGCATTCACAAAATCTTCAGATGTATGATCCTGAACCATTTGGGCTATCATCGCTCCATCGTCCTCCGTGATCATGTAATATAGAGGTGTTATATGTGCTGTCATCTTCTTGTGTTCACCCCACATATGATTAGTTGGTCTCTTATTTAGGCTTGGTTCTTGTGGGCTAGGACTTGGTGTCATCCCCTGCATTGCCTCGGCCTATTTCTGTTGTTCTCAGGTTGCTTGTATATTATTCTTATTCCCCTTCTGGGTCCCCTTCTTAGATGTCCCTTTGTTCGTCTACTTTGTTTTGGTCTATCTCGTCCTTTGTTTCTTAGGAAYTSGGACTTCCTGAGGSTGTGTTTCCTCCTGCCTTGTTTCCTCTTCCGCTGTCTTTGTAGGTATGTCTTCGGTGAGGAATAGAATCTTCCAGTCGTCCTCCCAATCCCAGATAACCATGTCGATGTCACCCTCTGTGATGCAGTAGCACAATTGTATCCACTACTTATTGGGGTCCTTTTGTGCTTGTATCCACATCGCATGTCAAGTGGCCTTGAAGTTGGCAATGTCCCAATAGTTTGCAACAGTTTGTGGTGTTATTCTCCAAATATTGGAGATGGCCTCCTGTAGGTCGCGAAGGTATCCCTCAAATACCGTTTTGTTCATCCTCCTGTGCTTGGTGTTTGACGTAGCGCCAAGTGATAAATATCTTGCTCCATGATTCAACTTGGGTCTGGTGGCGAAATATGCATAGTTTGGTTCCTTCCATCTCGTAATGGATATCAACATGAGTATCCATGAGTAATGAAATTTTGTTCCTAGATCCTGTGTGTCCTTGCAGGCATCCAGAAACAGATTCAAGAGATAGGGTGCCCAACTAACTGTGGTGCCCTCGACGCATTGTGTTGCAACTGCGACGACCCCAGCCAAGACTTCCTCCTTGCGGCATTTTCTTAGCAGCTTACAGGCCAATATTTTCATGGCCATTTGTGTCTCGACATAATTGATCCTCTTGATGATGATTCCTCATGTCCCCCTGTCAGTGCCATATTTCTTTTTCATCTCTTCCACAAGTGCTTTCTCCTTTGTTTTTTCGTCGAGAAATTGTGTGGGATCCATGCCCCAGGATGGCAGCCCTGTAATGTGCACAATGAGCTCCATGTCTATCGAGACGATCTTGTCCAACCATATATCCCTACCATGTGTGACCGCCAATAATTGTTTGATGCAATTTTTTGTGTACTGTCCTCTGCCAAAGTGTGGTAGCTCTAGAAAACCTAAAATCCTTGTTTTCTCCAATCCTGCTACCCACTGGAGTGGTTGATCAATCGGTTCCCCAACTGCATTCATGCCCACAGTCTGTAAATATACTTTCTTTGTGAATTTTGGGAACTTTTTTGTGTCCTTTACATCATGGTCTGAGTATTTTAGCTTCTTGACCTGACCAAGCAAGTCTGATTTCACCCATACCCCATCTGGTATACGCGAAAAAACTAGGGCTACAATGGGTTTCTTGCATGGTGACTTAGGTACCTGCTGCTTGTCTTTCTTCGGTAGTGGTTGGATCGAGGTTCCATCCTCCATCGATCATACTTTGGAAAACCATTCTGGCTATCATGTGACATCTTCCAGTGTTCCTTCCAGTGGGTGGTCTGACATAGTCATTTGATATTCTGTTGGCTCAACTGTTGCTTCCTGATTTGTCGTCGTCCCATTGCCTCTCGAAGATTCTTAAGGTTTCTCTGGTTGTACCTCCTTCAAGGTTCATGTGCCCTGGTTCTATTGCTCCTATTATTCTTCTGGCATGTCCACATTCATGCCCTATGGTGTTGGTTGTTGGGTTTCTTCCACAACGGGTATGGGGTTTATCGTTGTTGTATTTGTTGATAGGATTTCGTCAATATTGACAATCTATGGTGGTTGTTGTTCACCTTCTTCCGATTGTACATGTGCCCTAGTTCTAACTCTGGAGTGTCAGGTAGTATAGCATGGTTCTTCTTGCTTTGGTGGTGCTATGGTGGTGAATATTGATCGTTTCTTGAGTTCAATGGTCTTTGTAACCTTTGTGAGTTGCTCTATGTGCTTCGTATGCTTTTCTCGCTCTCTATCTTTTCCAGTCTCGAAATAAATTGTTTTCTCCTGCGTCTGTGTTTTGTATGGGCATCGCATGAAGCTTGTCAAAGATGCTACCTTTAATATGGATTCAAAGAACCTCCAATTCCTTCATACTTTCCATTACTCTCCCTTGCCATCTCTAGTTGGCGTGATTAATGCGGCGTCCCATCAGTCCTTTCCAGCATTCAATTCTGCATCACTTAGTCGTTTCGTACCGCTTTTATTGTCTTTGCTTTTCCCACTTGTTTCCCTTGTGATCTGTCCATTGGCCTTTTCCTCACCGATTTTTTATTCCTAAGTGTGCATGCTCCTTCTTCTTTCATCGCACTGTACCTCTGTTGGTACTGTTTAATATCCTTTTTTTTTTTTTTTTGGCGCACGCTATGACTTTTCAAGTTGTGGATGTCCGATTGTCCTTGTACAAATTCAACCGGCTCTCGTTGATCATCCATCTAATTTTTGTTCTTGCTAATTCTTTCAATTGTAAAACTCCCTCGTCCATGACATTTTTTACTTTGTATGGTCCTAACCAATGAATTTTGAGTTTTCCTGGTGTTGGATTGATTTGTTGTCATACATCAGCACTAAATCTCCTTCCTTGAAAGTTTTATTCTTTATGTGTCTGTCATGCCAAGATTTG
>SNQJ01S0035731.1:55137-69667 GCA_010110895.2 Picea sitchensis
GACAGTACTCCTCCAAGTCTCTATGAATGGTCGGCCACCATAGTCCTACGCACAATACCTTATGCATGGTAGCTTTCCCTGTGTAATGTCCTACTTCTATTCCCTCATGGGATTCTATTAAAACTCTTGGTCTTTCGTGTTCTAACACATATCTGTGCAAGATGCTATCTGCACCCATTTTATATAAGTTTCATGCGATCAGTTGATAGTCTGCAACCCATACTACCAGGTTTTTCTTCTGCGTGGTGTTATATTCCTGTGGCATAGTACCTGTGCTCAAGTACTGAATGTTATCTATAAAGTATTCATCAGTGATCTGGACTGAAAATAATTGTGCGTCCAGGAAGTTGTCCTCTAAGTTCGTAGGTTCTTCCTCATTTGTGATCCTTGATAGGTGGTTAGGTCCCACGTTCAATTTTCCTGGCTTGAATATTACTTCAAAATAAAATTCTTGAAACAGAAGTAACCATCGACAGATTCTCTCCCCCAACACTAGCTTGTTGATTACGTATTTAAGGGTTGAGTGATATGTGAACATACTAAAGTTTTTTCCCAATAAGTAATGTATGAACTTATGTAGTGCGTAGACCATAACTAGACCTTCTCTCTCTGTGGTGTTATAGTTATGTTCTGACTTTGATAGCTTTCTTCTCACAAATGCTATAGGGTGATCCAAATATCCTGCTCTTGGTTGTGCCAAGATAGCTCCAAGTGATATGGTCGATGCATCTACATGTACGTGGAATGTCTTTTCCCAGTCTGGAAATACTAGTATTGGCACGGTGACTATATTTTCTTTCCGTGTATCCAGACCGTGTTGGCAATCATTGTCCCACTAAAACTTTGTATCCTTTCTTAATAGTTTCTCCATTGGCGCGGTAATCTACACATATCCTTTGATAAACATTATGTAGTATCCTATGTGTCCCAATGTCGCTCTTAGTTGACGAACTATTTTTGGTGGTTGCAAGTTAACAATTACTACAATCTTTGTAGGATCTACTAGTAAGCCTTGTTTGCATACTATATGGCCCAGTAGTATCCCAAATGGTGTTCTGAATATACATTTCTTGATGTTTAACGATATATGGCATCGCATGCATATTTATAACATCCGTCCTATGACCTCTACATGATCTTTCAACAAACTATAGACGGTCCAATCGTCCCAGTACACCTCTAGAAACTGGTGGATGAATTCCTTAAACACGGTGATGACTACTCTGGAAAATATTGTTGGTGCATTCGTCAGTCCAAACAACATGACTATCTACTGGTAGGATCTCCATTCTATAGAAAACATGGTATTTTATCTGTCTTCTTGTGCTATCTTGATTTGGTTGTAGCCTTAGAATCCATCAGTGAATGAGTAAAATTTGTGTCCTCCTATGTTCTCCAACACTTCATCCGTGAAAGGTGTAGGGAACGGGTCATGTAGGCATGCATCGTTTAGATTCTTCAAGTCGACGCATATCCTTATGCCCCCTCGATGTTTTCTCTCGAACTACCATTGGGCTTATCCATTTTGATTCTTCCACTGGTTCTATGATTCCATCTTCTACTTGTATATCGGGTTCAACCTGTATGGTCATTTTCTGATTGGTCTCACTTAAGCTCTGAGTGGTATCTTCATTTCTCCTAACTCTCCTACTATACCCTTCATCTCTGTAAATGTTGTAGGAAACAGGTCATTGTATTCGCGCAGTAGCTCTGTTATGCTCTCTATCGTTTGTTCGTCCCAGTAATCTCCAATGCTAGCCATTTTGGGATTCTCTACTATCCCAATGTTGACTTTCTTCACCTTGATCGGCATAGCAATGACTTCTGATTCTATAGATAGACCTTCCACTTATCTTTCACCTTCCACTTCCTCTATCTGAATATCATGCGGATCATCTTCATCTAGTGCTTCCTCCTGGACATGATAACACGAAAACAATTATTTGATTGTCTATCTGTTCCACTGTTGTTCTTTTTTTATGAGTTCTACTTATGGTTCCTTAATCAATACCACCCCTCTTATATGTTTAAGAGCTACATCTATGTTGGGGTTCTCATGCTTGAATGAGAAAGTGACTGTAAAATTTTGTTGCAATTCGGTTCAGGCCGCAATTCCTTTGCACAATTCATGGACAGTGTACCAGTTTGTTGGTATGCCCTCTAGAGTATGTATGAAATGATGGGACCATTCTTCTAGGGGTGTCATTTTCCACAGCATTCTGCACTTCTCCAAGTGTTTCGCTGGTGTCCTATGTCCATCATACTTCTGTTGCTGGTTGTTTTTTTGTTCTGTGTCAAACCTTATGCGCAGTAACCTCTTACATTGATACCAATCTTTAATTGTCTCTTTGTGTGTGCCCCACCATATTGCAGGTGTGGCCTTGAGTGCTATATCAAGTGCTAGGAATCTCTGGTTCTCTAAAACTTCATCCTCGTACTATGCCAAGAATACTTATAGGTCATTTACTACATGGAAATTGGGTGGTTCCCTTATCTCTGTGCCTACCCATCTTATTGCGTGGTCTATTCATGCACATCTTCTCGTGAAAATTCGTGTAACCTTTGTTTCCAGTTCTCTAAACCGGTATCTGAGTCGATTGCACATGAACTAATGCTCCACCAACTGAGTATTCCATCTACAGTTGGGTTTAGGTAATCCTCATCGCGCGCAGTTGTTTTTTACAAATGGTTGATTTCCTCTAAGTCTAGGAAAGTGGGTTCTACAAACCTTTCCCCTTATGATGTGTCTAATGGCACGATGACCCTGTATTCACCTGACTCAAATGTCATTTTTCATGTCTTCAAATTGATTATGGTATGGTTGTAAAATGCCCAATCCAAGACAAGCAATGCTAGGTATGGTGTTGTCTCGTCCACTATTTCAATCACCTCAAACTCTGCTTTAGTGTGCACTCCATCTAGGTCTACTATCACTCCTTTCAGTCTACCAAGTGGTAGGACTTTGTGTTGGTTTGCTAGTTTCAGTTGAATAGGTGAGTATCCTAATGTGGGATCTCCCATGCATTGCCATGTATTCTTTGGTAATACATTAACTTCAGATCCTATATCCAGTATGATATCTCCCATGTTGAAATATTTGATGTTGGCATTCAGTCGGAACTCCCTATTTGTTCTTCTCCTTGTATGTAGGTGATTGACTGTGTTTTGTTCTAGTTTTCCTTCCGTCTCTATACTACATCTTTTTAATATGTTTTGCAATATTTTGATAGATGATGGATGATTTAATACTTTGACACGTCATTGCAAAAATCCTTTGATTGTAATTACTTGTCCCATGGGTTGCATTTCATTGGTATGATCCAATAGCGGAGGCATCTCGTACTAGGGTGATTCCTTTCTTTGATGCACCGTTGAAGTCGACGTCATGTCTTCCTTCTGACATGATTGTCTGGCTTGCTTAAATATCTCCTTCTCATTCTGCGCGTCGAACTGCTTCCTTGGTTCAACATTCTTCTTCACCCATTGGTGTTGTACTCGCTCTTGTCGGACTGCGTCGTTTCCTATTTTAGCTCCTCCGTAGGTAACTATGTTGATGTTTCATCCTTCATCCCTCGCTTCGGCTGAAATCCACTGAACATTCTGTTTGTTTTGGTTCCTCTTTTCCTGAATCTTTACCAATAATGTCGAAAATTCCTCCATATCGTGGTCTGATGCGCGACAATACATACAAGTTGATGGTGGAATTGGACATTCCCTTGCATAATGTCTCAGTTGTTAACAATTGTGACATACCACTAGTCCTCTACCTCRTCCAAAACCTCCTCTCGCTCATCCTCTACCTCTGTAGCCTGCTCGATCTCCTCTCAGCGTGTTATATTAAGGCACCTGATTATACTGCGCGATGTTGTACTGAGGTTGCGCTATGTTGTATTGTGGCTGCACAGTATTATATGGTTGTTGTGCAGTATTATACTGTTGTTGCGCAGCGTTGTATGGGGATGGAACTTGATTAAATTGTGGTGTGGCTTGCCCAGTCATCATTTCTTCCTGCACTCTATATGCATCTGATGTCTTTTTTCGCATCAAATCCATAGTTCTACAATCTTTGTCATCGTGGCCCACTAACTTGAAAAAGTTGCAATATGAACTCTTTGGCACTATCTAGTATTTTTGCATCATTGAGCAGTGATATGGATCGTGGCCATATTTCTTACATATTTTGTACCATAGTCCTCTTGTTGGTAACAGGTTTGGAATTCCTCCTTCCATATACCACACGAATGTTGGACATTCATTCTTGTGGTGCCCTTATGTCCTGCATGTAGTACACCAAACAACTTCCCATTTGTCCTTACTCTTATTCTGGTTTAGCTGGAACATTAATTATGTTGGCATGTTTTGGAGGAAAGAGTGTTATTTTCATTGATGGAAAGAAAAGAAGGTGAAGCAGAAGGAAGCAAAATATCAAAAGAGTTAATGAATGAATATCAAAGCCCAGAAGAGATGGTGCGATAAAACTCAGAACAAATCAAGACCGTCGGATCTGCAAGCCAGATCAACGGCATGGATGAATTGCAGGGAGCGAAAGAAGAATTAAACTACTCTCCAGTTACAATCCCGCAATCTATCTAGATCATCATATCTCATATATTCAAAGATATATGACTGTGGTTGATCCAAAAAACAATACGTTTAAGTCAAATTAAATCGTGATCGTCGGATGCTCAATCGCCAAATCTACGGCAGGGATGAATTGCTGAGATTGAAAGGAGAATTAAATATCATGCTTGTAACAATCCCACAATTAGTCAGGATCATCCTATATTATAGATTTGGATATCAACTATTGTGGTTAACTCACCAACAATGCACAAATTCCAATTGTGGAGTTGGGTGACGAGTTAAAACACTCACAATTTTTGGTTGTGCAATCATTCTTGATCGTGGATCTATTTCAAGAATATTCACAACCGTTGGATCACTTTTGAGTGGAAGGACAGGATAAGCTATCAAATCCACAATGCAGACAGATTGAGCCTTTGATCTAAGACCCTGATCGATGAAAATCATTTAGTTCGGGTTTAAATTTTTGAGGAGGTTGCGCTTTAGAAGGTTTGAGATGTGAAATACCCGAAGCCTGGAAATTCAAAATGAATAAAGACCATCGGATTTGGAGGAAAAACGAGGACCGTTGGATCAGGTTTTTTGGCCACACAACACACCACGTTGGCATATCATGTCAGCAGACCACGTCAGCAAATAACACATGGCATAATCATATGATGACAAGCGTCAAGAGGAAATTGGCTCGTGCCATGTCAACAAGTGACGTAAGAAAGTTACGTCACTCCAACAGAATTGCTTCAGGAGTTTCAAATGTCAAAAGTCACGAAGTCCCAAAGGACGGAGATCCAAAGTCACTCTCAGTCGTCGATCTAAGATACTATCCTAATTGTTAGATCAAGGATATGAACATGTGTCACATCAGGAGATCTATGTCAACATCAGCAAGAAAATGTGATAGGCCACGTCAGCAGTCTAGGTCAGCAAGGACACGTGGCACAGTCAGAGAAAAACAAGTGTCAAGTTGAAATCATCATTTCAGGTATGTGATAATCATGAATCTGAGTGACATGTGGCAGTTGCTCAGCTTATGACACATCATCAAGTGATCCAAGAGTTACGTCACTGCGGGAGTTTTGCTTCAGGAGTTCTACCACCAACACTCACCCAAAGACCTGAGGACCCGAATGTCGAAGACCCGAAGTGGACACGAGACGTCTGATATGAAGATCACTTCGAGAGCAGTCTCATTCATTGATCTACTATAGTGGTAGGATACTGTAAGTGAAAAGGTTAACCAACAATAAGCGTTCTCCATCGTCTTATGACTAACTCAGCAGGTGATCACTCTGGAGGAAAGAAAGGGTTCAGATTTGAAATCTCTGAAGTCCGGAGACCCGAGGATATCTAGACCATTAATCCGAGGCTTGTTAACTCTAGAAGATTGACGTATGGAGGACAGAAAGGGTTGAGACTCTAAATTATGAAGTCTGAAGACCCGAAGGAGATCTCGACCATCGATCTGATGTCAGGTGTACTATCAATCATTAATCAAAATACTATGGAAGGATAGCGTAAGCATAATAGACAAAGTCGTGGAGTAAAAGGTGGCCATACATATCATTGTTTGATTAAGTCATGGTTGTTGGATTAAGCAATTAAGGATGACTATAAGGATTAACTCTAACCATTGATCTGGTTCCGAGATGTAATGTGAACCGTCTAATCTATTCGGGAATTCTGATTCAGAATTTTTGAAACGTTTGAAACCCAAACGTTTCAAAGGGCAGAGTGACGAAGTTACGGCAGTCATCCATTTCAAGAGAATTAATCGTGGTCATTGAATTGATAAGCTCTTAAGTGCTCGCTAAGCCCGGCATATGGTAACTTCCAGGGATCACGTGAAGGAGGGGGCTTAGAAGCCAAAGAAGCCATAATTGACTGGTTGTAACTGACAAAGAAGACAAAGAGTTTTGACTGCCATAGAAGCTAAGGAATCTCGGCATAATGCCCACTGATGATGAACACAGGGGCCTAACCACCAGAGAAGATGAAGAGTTTCCATGATGATCAAGTAGAGGACACGACGAGAGAAAAATATGCAGAACAGAGAAATGAATTGATTCTTCTTTTTGGCTATGTAGTTGTGAGGAAGAGATGCAGTGAACAATCTAAAGGGCAGAATAGTGATGGAGTGAAGATCATGCAGAAGCATAGTGCATAGTGGGGAGATGGCTCATAGAGAATAAAACGCAGGAGAACATAAAGCACAAGGTATGTGAGAAGAAATACACTGATGCAGGCAGAGCAAAGCGGTGTAGCAGAATAGTGATGAGACTGGTAAGGCATTGATAAATGTCGTATCACTATGATAAATTTAAGAAAAAAAAAGATTTATATTTTAGGGTGGTAGGGAGGTGATAGGGAGGATTGTTGTCCTCAAAGTTTCAAGTAGGTGCTTGAACACAAGGAGTTGTATCTTCCATCTGGTTGCAGCCAGAAAAACCAAGGTGGTAGGGTGGTGCAAGGGAGAACTATTGTTCTCTGTTATACAGTTTGGTGCATGTGTGACTGAAGTTGGTGCTTCCATCTAGTTGGTGCTGGAACACTCAGGGACTTGGTGTTTCTTTCTAGTGGGTGCTAGAAAAACCAGAGATTTGGTGCTCTCAGCAAGTTGCTACTTGTAAAATATAGGTTGTATCCTCAGGAGGAGTTGGAGCTCATAAGAATGATAATGTATAGAAAATAAATATTAATTATCATATCAAGAAGAGAGGTTTTTTCCCTTTATGGGTTTCCTCAGGAAGTATTTTTCTCTGTATATTTCATGTGTGTTATTTATGTTGAATATTCTATTGCTTACCTCCCTGCATTATTGTGATCGTCATTAAGTGCTCTGTAAAGAGTTTAAAATAGGCATAATTGTTTAAGCACAGTAACAACTAATTCACCCCCCCCTCTCAGTTGTCCAACAATTGGTATCAGAGTAGGTTCCTTTTATTTAAAGGTAGATCAGTAAGCTTAAACATGTCAAGTCATGAAGGAACTTCAACCAATAAGGCCCCTCTATTCAATGGAACAAACTTTACCTTCTGGAAAGTTAGGATGAGAACCTACATAATGGCTTTAGGTGTAGATGTTTGGGATGTGGTAGAGACTGGTTATGTAAAGCCAGTTGTACTAGCTAATAAGGATGACAAGCTAGAATTCAGCTTCAACACTAAGGCTATGAATGCTATTCTGAGTGGGCTTGTACAAGTAGAATTTGTAAAAGTTATCCACTTAGAAACTACCAAAGACATGTGGGACAAACTCATTAGCAATTATGAATGTAATGAGAAGGTAAAGGATGCCAAGATTCAAACCTATAGAGTACAGTTTGAACAGATACATTTGAAAGAATATGAAACTATTGGGAAGTACTTTCTGATAGTTGAAGAACTAGTAAATGCAATGAAATCTCTTGGTGAAAAAATTGACGAAGCCACTTTAGTTCAGAAAATTTTAAGATATCTACCAAACAGGTTCAACCCAAAGGTATTTGCTATAGAAGAACTTAATGATCTAAAATGTTTGTCTTTTGATCAACTTCTAGGAACGTTGATTGCATATGAAATGAGGATAGGTAAAGATAAATCCACCACTAGAGAAGCTTATTTTAAAGTAGATAATAATGAGGAATCTGAGCCTAATGAAATTGAAGAAAAATTTGTGAGAAGAATAAAGAAAGGATCAGGAAAGTATAAAGGAAAGTTTCCCTTCAAGTTTTTTAACTATGGAAAGATAGGTCACTTTGCATCTAAGTGTCCATGCAAGAAGCAGGATCAGAATTCTGAAAGTGAAAAGAAGTACAAACCCAGGAGATTTGGTAAAAAGAAAAGTTTATGTGTAAACAATGATGACTCTTCAGAAGACACATATAGTGACTCTTCCTGTGAAGATAAGGTTAATGACTTTGTTCTTATGGAAAAAGAGGATTATGATAATAAAAACACAGGAAGTGATGTTAATGATGAAGAAGTCGTGGTTGATATGGAAGGTGAACTAATCAGTGCTTTAGAAGAGATTGATAGACTCGGACTCAAGAAGAGAAAACAAAAACAGTTATTGATGTAGTTTGAAAAGAATGTTAAAAAACATGATGAAGACTTTGCCCTGCTAAAAGTGGAGTTAGAAGAGGCAAAGAATATAGAGGACATTCTGAAACAACAGCTATTAGAAAAGAAGGAAATATGTGAAGCCTTGGAAGAAGAGGTAGTAAAGGCCAAGAAAGATATGGAGAAGTTTAAAGCATTGTATCTCCAAAATATTCCAAGCATTAAAGCCTCAGCAGAACTAAATGAGATTCTGAACAAACAGAGATCTCCTTTGTTGAAGACTGGTTTAGGCTATGTAAGTGGTTCAAGCAACAAATAGACAGAAATAAAAGAGCTAGTAAAGATGATCAAGTTCCAAATTAGCAGACAATCAGACCATGTGAGTACTCTGTCACCAAAAGATAAAAAATAGAAGATGATCCCTGATCAAAAACAAAGATATCAGAAGATGGAGAAAGAAATACCAAGAAGAAGGTCATCCTTCAGGTACCAAAATTTCTTTCATGGTTACTGTTTTTACTGCTCTAATTTTGGTCATAAGATTGCAAATTGTCAAATTAAGTTTAGAGACATGCAACTGAGAAGATCAAGAAATAAACAATCTTTGAAACATAGAACTAAAAAGCCAATGAATAAACAAAGTTGCGCCAATCACTTTGACCTATTGAACAATGAGCTCGAATGTTATAACTATCCTAACTTCAGCCACAAAGCTGCAAACTGCTATCTGAAGAATTATAAAATAGATACAAAGATAAAACCCTTAGCTAAAAATGTCAGCGAATGGAAAAATAAATATAGTGAAAATTTTGGTCTAGTACTTTCAGCTCAAAAACAAAAAGACCCCTGGTATATAGACAATGGATGTTCCAAGCACATGACTAGAGACAAGGATAAATTTATGTCTATAAGTAAAGGAAAAACATGAAATGTGACCTTTGGAAATGATGAACCAGGTAAAATCAAGGGTAAAGGGATGATGAGTTTAAGTAATGGAAAAGGAAAAGCCCAGGATGTCCTATTGTAGATGGGTTGAAACATAATTTTCTCAGTGTAAGTCAAATGTGTGACAGAGGATGTGAAGTGGTGTTCACTTCCAAAGCTTGTAAGATAAAATCTATAAATTCAGGACAAGTGGTGGCTAAAGGCATAAGGACAGATAATAATGTATATGTGTTGAAATAATATAGAGAAGAGTGTCATCTAAGAAAACATGATGAGATTTGGTTATGGCATAGGAAACTCGGACATATAAACTTTGACCACTTACTCAAGCTCAAAAATCTCGAGGCAGTAAGAGATATTCCAAGAATATCAAAGCCACAAGATTATGTGTGTAAACCCTTCTAAGTAGGAAAGCTAACTAGGACACAGTTTAAATCCAAGAACTCTACTTCAATAGAGAAACCACTCCAATTAGTTCATATGGATCTATGTGAACCATCAAGACAGGAAGGCATGGGGAAGGAAAACTACTTCATGTTGATCATTGATTATTTCTCCAGATTCACTTGGGTTGCCTTTCTCAAAGAAAAAGCTGAAGCATTTGAGAAATTTAAAATATTTAATGCTTTAACTGAGAATCAAATAGGAAACAGATTAAAGGTTGTAAGATGAGACAGAGGAGGAGAATTTATGTCAAGTGATTTCAAGGAATTATGTGATAAACATGGGATCAAAAGAGAATACACAATCCCAAGAACTCCACTGCAAAAAGGAGTAGTTGAGAGGCAAAACATAATAGTTCAACAAATGGCCAGGTCAATGATGAATAAGAAGAACATTGGTCAAACCTACTAGATAGAAGCAATACACACAACAATCCATATTCTTAACAAAGCTCATCTCAGACCACATAGTGACAAGACACCATATTAACTGTGGCATGGAAGACCTGCTACAATCAAATACTTCAAAGTCTTTGGGAGTAAGTGCTACATAAAGAATATAATGAAAACCTTGGAAAGTATGATGACAGGGATAATGAAGGAATGTTCTTAGGGTATGCTACAAACAGTAAAGGATACAGATGCTATAATAAGAGGCTGCATAAAATGGTTGATTGTATTGACATAAACATTGATGAAGGAGTCCCAGTAAGAGAGGTGAGCAATGTTGAATCAACAACAAAGGATATAGTTGGAGTTGAAGATGAACAAGTCCAAGAATCAGAACAAGAAGACTCTGAGTCAGATGAATATGCAAATACTCGGGAAAAATCAAATTAGTAGACATCATGAAATCCTTACTCAAGAATTACTCAAAAGAATCATCCTACAAGTCAGATAATTGGTGAGAAAGATAAAGGTTTACAAACCAGGAGAAGAATAATAAAAAACACTGAACAATCACATATAGCCTTCACATCCATGGTGGAACCCAAGAACTTCAATGAAACCAGTGAAGATGAAAATTAGTTAAAATCAATGAATGAGGAACTCGATCAGATTGAGAAGAACAATACTTGGGAGCTTGTTCCTAGACCTGTAGATAAGAATGTAATTGGCTCCAAATGGGTGTTTAAGAATAAAATAAATGAACAAGGAAAAATTGTTAAGAATAAAGCCAAATTGGTCTGTAAGGGGTATGCACAAGTTGAAGGACAATATTTTGATGAAACTTTTGCACCAGTGGAAAGATTGGAAGCCATCAGAATGGTTCTGGCCTATGGATATCATAAGAAATTTAAAGTATATCAGATGGATGTTAAGTCAACTTTCCTTAATGGAGACCTAGAAGAAGAAGTATACATGGAGCAACCTGAAGGATTTTCACTGGCAGATAATCCTAACTATGTCTGTAAGTTGAAAAAGTCATTATATGGACTGAAACAGACACCATGAGCCTGGTATCATAGACTGGACAAATTTCTACAGGACAAAGGGTTCAAGAAAGGTATTGTTGACAGCAATCTATATATAAAATTTGAAGGTGAGGATTTATTAGTTGTTATGGTTTATGTAGATGACATTATCTTTGGATGCACTAATGACCTTTCAGTTCAGTGGTTTTCTAATTCAATGCAGACTGAGTTTGAGATGTCCATGATAGGAGAACTATCATATTTTCTTAGTTTACGAATCAATCAGAGTTTTGTAGGGATATTTATCTCTGAAGAAAAATATTTGAAAGAGATGTTAAAGGGGTTTCAGATGGAAGATTCCTCTCCTATTAGTACACCTATGGTGGTTGGTTGCAAGCTCAGTAAAGATGATATTTCACCTGATGTTGATCAAAGAACATATCGATCAATGATAGGCAGTCCTCTATACATCACAACATCCCATCTCGATATCATGCAGGTTGTTGGAATGGTAGGTCATTATCAGTCTGCCCCTAAACAAATTCATTTAGCAGTTGTCAAGAGGATTTTCAAATATTTGAAGGGTACAATGACTTATGGTCTTTGGTATCCTAGAAATCAGAAATTACAATTAACTGCATATTTAGATGTTGATTGGGCAAACTGTTTGGATGAGAGAAAGATCACCAGTGGAGGTGCATTCTTATTAGGTGATTCGTTAGTAGCATGGCTTAGTAAAAAGCAGGGATCTATCTCATTATCAATTACAGACACAAAGTACATTGTTGTTGCTACTTGTTGCACTCATATTTTATGGATGTTACAAACTCTTGCAGATTTGAAGGTAACTTATACTGATCCAATTCCACTTCACTATGATAACACCAGTGCCATTAGTGTCTCTAAGAATCATGTTCTCCATTCAAAGACGAAGCATATCCCAATAAAGTATAATTTTCTCAAAGAGCAAGTTACAAACAGAGTTGTTCAGCTGAATTATATTCCTTCCACAAAGAAAATTGTAGACATATTTCCTAAACCCCAAGACAAGACACCTTTTGAATATCTTCGTCAGAAGCTGGGTGTCATCCCTACTCTCACCTAAGCGAGTCCATACTATCAGGGGGAGTATGTGTTGGTTGAATATCTAATACCTCAGAAAAGTAATAAAACATCTCAGGGGGAGCATGTTTTCTTTGACATTGATGTCAAAGGGGGAGAAAAGGAGTGGTCTAGATGATACAATTGGAGGTCCAAGTAGGTCTAGATTCTATAGTTAGAGGTCCAAGAAATCTAGCGTAGGCATTGAGGGTTGCCATCAATATCAAAGGGGCATATTGTTGGCATGTTTTGTAGGAAAGAGTGTGCTTGTCATTGATGGAAAGAATAGAATGTGGATAAGAAGGAAGAAAAATATCAGGAGAGTTAACGAATCAAGATCAAATATAAGAAGAGATGGCACGATAAAACTCAGAACAAATCAAGACCGTCGAATCCGCAATTCAGATCAATGGCAGGGATGAATTGCGGGGAGTGAAAGAAGAATTAAACTACTCACGAGTTACAATCCCACAATCTTTCCGGATCGTCAGATCTCGTAGCTTCAAAGATCTATGACTGCAGTTGATCCAAAAAACCATGAGTTTAAGTCAGATTAAATCATGATAGTCGGATGCGCAATCGCCAAATCTACGACAGGGATGAATTGCGTAGACTGAAAGGAGAATTAAACATCGCGCTTGTTCCAATCCCACAATTAGTCAGGACCGTTCGATCTTATAACTTCTAAGATCAACAATTGTGGTTAACTCAAAACAGTGCACAACTTCCAGTTGTGAAGTTGGGTGACAAGTTAAAACACTTGCAGATTATGGTTGTGCAATAATTATTAATCGTGGATCTACTTCAAGAATCTTCACAACCATTGGATCACTTTTAAGTTGAAGGAAAAGATAAGATAGCAAAGTCGCAATGCAGACAGATCAAGCCATCGATCTAATACCCTTATCGACGAACAACATTTAGTTCGGGTTTAAAGTTGCGAGGAGGTTACGCTCCGGAAGGTTTGAGATGTGAAATACCCGAAGCCCAAAAATCCAAAATGAATAAGGACAATCGGGTTTGGAGGACAAACAAGGACCGTTGGATCAGGGTTGTTGGTCACGCAACAAACCACGTCGACACACCATGTTAGCAGACCATGTCAGCAAATAACACATGGCATAATCAGATGATGACAATTGTCAAGAAGAAATTGGCTTGTGCCATGTCAACAAGTGATGTAAGCAAGTTACGTCACTCCGAGAGAATTTCTTCAGGAGTTTCAAATGTCAAAAGTCACGAAGTCCTGAAGGACGAAGATCTGAAGTCGCCCTCAGTCGTCGATCTAAGATATTATCCTGACCATTAAATCAAGGAGATGAACATGTGTCACATCAGTAAATCTACGTCAACATCAACAAGAAAATGTGGCAGGCCATGTTAGCAGTCTACGTCAGCAAGGACACATGGCACAGTCAAAGAACGACACGTGTCAAGTTGAAATCAACATTTCAGGTACATGAAAATCATGAATCTGAGTGACACATGGCAGATTCTTAGATCGTGACATGTCATCAAGTGATGAAAGAGTTACGTCACTGCAGGAGTTTTTCTTCGGGAGTTCTACCACCAGTACTCACCCAAAGACCCGAAGTCTCAAATGTCGAAGACCCAAAGTGGACACGAGACGTCTAATCTGAAGATCACTTTGGGAGAAGTCTCATCCGTCAATCTACTATAGTGAAAGGATAGTGTAAGTGAAAACGTTAACTGACAGCAGGCAGTCTCCACCATCTTATGACTAACTCAGCAAGTGATCACTCTGGAGGAAAGAACGGGTTGAGATTTGAAATCTCAAAAGTCCGAAGACCCGAGGAGATCTCAACCGTTAATCCAAGAGGGGCATGCATCAGAGGCTTGTCAGCTCTGAAATATTGACGTACGGAGGAAAGAAAGGGTTGAGACTCTAAATCTCTGAATTTTGAAGACCCGAAGGAGATCTCAACCGTCGATCTGACGTCGGGTGTACTATCAACTGTTGATCACAATACAGTGGAAGGATAAC
>SNQJ01S0035732.1:13350-27818 GCA_010110895.2 Picea sitchensis
CACGCTTGAGCATGGTATAAGGACCATAAAATTTGGGCGCTAGCTTCTGACAATGCTCGGCCTTGAGGGACGTTTTCTTATAAGGTTGCAGTCGAAGAAACACCTGATCCCCTTCTGCAAATTGGCGTTCAGAGAGACCTTGATCTGCTTGTTGCTTCATGTGATTCTGTGTCATGACCAAATTCTCTTTGAGGGTACGGAGAATGGCCTCTCGAGTTGTAAGTGTTACGTCAACCGCCTGGACCTTCGAGGCACCCAGTAAGTATGAGAGAACTGAAGGTGGCTTATGTCCATATATCGCTTCAAAAGGAGTCATGCGTGTAGTTGTATGGTATGACGTGTTGTACCACCATTCAGCTAGGGGTAACCATTGAGCCCACTGATTTTGCTTTTCCGAGGCAAAACACCTCAAATATGTTTCCAAACACTTGTTGACAACTTCCGTTTGGCCATCAGTCTGGGGATGATAAGTTGTGTTGAGATGCAATTCTGTGCCTTCTATCTTGAACAGTTCTTGCCAAAAATTGCTTGTGAAAGTTGGGTCGCAATCAGAAACAATAGAGTGTGGCATGCCATGAAGCTTGAAGAACTGATCCATGAAGATTTGAGCCACCGTAAATGTTGTAAACGGGTGTTGAAGGGCGCAGAAATGAGCATACTTGGAAAGGCGATCAACAACCACCATGATGACGGATTTATTTCCCGATTTGGGTAAGCCGGTAATAAAATCCATAGAAATATCCTTCCAAATAGCAGGTGGAATCGGCAATGGTTGTAGTGTGCCCGACGATTTGATTGTTTCTCCCTTGTTGCGTTGACACACATCACATTCAGCTACAAAATTACAGATGTCCTGTTTCATACCATGCCAGAAAAAGGAACGTTTGACCCTGTCATAGGTTTTGGTGAACCCAGAGTGCCCTGTTGTGGGTGTAGCATGAAGATCAGAAAGTATCGTGGATTTAAGCTTTGATTGTTTACTTAAATACAAACGGTCTTTGTATCGAAGTTCCTCATGGAGCCAAGAGTACCCTGGGGAAGTTGGAGCATTAGACTGCAATTGCTGGATCAATTGTGAACTTTTTGGGTCTTGTAGCCATTCCTGGCGAACGGCTTGGAGCCAATCTGGTACATTGAATGAAAGAGAAAAAAGGGATCATTCATCTTCATATTTTCAGGAAAGTGCATCCGCAACCACATTGTCTTTGCCTTTCTCATAAATGATCTCATAATCATATCCAAAGAGTTTAGTCACCCATTTTTGTTGTTCTGGGGAGGAAATGCGTTGTTCCAGAAAATACTTGAGGCTTTGATGGTCTGTCTTAATTTGGAGCCATTTCCCCAATAGATAAGGACGCCACAAATCCACGACATGCAGAATATCCAACATTTCCTTTTCATAGATGGATTTGCCCAGATTCCGTTCAGATAGTTTCTTGCTGGTAAAGGCCAAAGGTCGACCCTCTTGCATAAGGACAGCACCAATTCCTTTCCCTGAGGCATCACATTCCAACACAAAGGTCTTTATGAAATCAGGAAGGGCAAGGACTGGAGTGGTGCACATGGCCATATTCAAGGTTTGAAAAGCTTGAGCAGCGGCTGGAGTCCAAGTGAAAGAGTTCTTTTTTAGGAGAGCAGTGAGAGGTGTTGCAATCTTCCCATAATTCTTAACAAACTTGCGATAATATCATGTTAAGCCTAGAAATCCACGCAATCTCTTAAGATTCTTTGGGTGAGGCCAGTCTTGCATAGCTTCAATCCTTTTAGGATCCACCCTGATGCCATCTTTTCCAACCAGATGACCCAAGTATTCTACTTCTGAGGCGCCAAAAGAACATTTAGACTGTTTCAAGAAAAGTTGGTGCTGAGAGAGTAGATGGAGAACTTGATCTACATGAGCAAGATGGTTTGTCCAGGTTTTTCTATAGATGAGGATATCATCAAAGAAAACTAAGACAAAATGGCGGAGAAAAGGACGGAAGACATGATTCATGAGCATTTGGAAGGTGGAGGGGGCATTACACAAGCTAAAGAGCATGACCAAAAACTCATAGTGGCCCTCATGAGTTCGAAAGGCAGTCTTGGGAATATCTGCTTCTTTCATACGTATATGGTGGTAGCCCGAATGAAGATCCAGTTTAGTGAAGAACTGCGTGCCACTCAATTCATCCAGGAGGTCATCAATGACAAGAATGGGGAATTTGTCTTTGATGATAAGTTTGTTGAGGGCACGGAAGTCAGGACACATTTGCCAAGAACCCTCTTTCTTCAGAACCATGACCACAGGCGACGAATAGGGGCTCGTACTAGGGCGGATAATGCCTGCATTAAGGAGTTCCTGAACCATTTTCTCAATTTCATTTTTTTGGGAAAAGGGGTGATGATACGGACGAATATTGAGAGGAAGGCTTCCTAGTACAAGGGGAATGGAATGATCATGAACACCACGGGAAGGAGGGAGGCCTTAGGGAGTGGAAAAGACCAATTGATGTTTAGAAAGGATGGCTTGGAGGTCTTGCGGTATGGAAGGTGTCTATGTTTCTTGTATGGCATGGAGTTGGGTGATAACACCAGAATGACCCTTTTTGAGCAGCTTTTCCATCCGATGGGAACTAATGATCTCAGGTGAACCTGCAGTGATTCCTTGGAACTTATATTGGTTGCCCTCTTGGTCGAATTGCATGGTTAAGTCTTTAAAATCCATGAGAATCGGACCCAAAGTCCTTAGCCAGTCTGCACCCAACACAACGTCACAACCTCCCATGTCGATAGCAAACATATGGGATTTCAGGTGGTAGTCACCAATTTGGAGATGCACATTTTCACAACGCCCTCCACATTTCATGGAACCATCATTGGAAATCATGATTTGGAAATTATTGATGGCATGGATGTAGCAATGATTTTCTTGGGCAATTTGGAGATGAATAAAATTATGGGTCCTGCCACTATCAATCAGAATGATGACCTTCTGATGCTTGATGTAACCGATTAGCTTGAGGGTTTGGGGAGCGGAGAATCCAGTGAGAGCATTGAGGAAAATGACTGGTTCTACTTCGGGAGGATATGAGGAAGGGGTTATGTCAGTGGATTCAGGTGATTCAGACATAGAGGGAGTTTCTTCATCTTCTTCCAAAATCTCCTTAGATATGGCCATAAAAAGATTTTGTTCTTTACACTTGTGGCCCAGGAAATATTTGTCATCACAGTTATAACAAAGGCCTTTGAGTTGGTGTTCTGCCATTTCAACCCGGGTCAATTTTTGAATCTTTAATGGAGCAGAGGGAGTAGTGGGATTCACTGGTTTAGGGCGAGGGATGAAGGAGGGTTTGCGGTTTTGAGAAGATACAACCTGTTGTGCTTCTTTATCTCTTTTGGTAGCCTCCACCCAACTCTCAGGCCGAGCCATGAGGACATGGGCCCGAATTTAATTCTTGAGGCCGCTGATAAAACACTCTCAGAAAAAGGCATTAGACATGCCCTATGTTCTAAAATCCAGGGCTCAAACGAAGCTATAAAGTCTTCCACTATTCCTAATTGTTTCAGCTTTTTCAAATGGCCCAAATGGTTGGTGTCAGTGTCAAAGCGTTCATAAATCTCTGCCACAAATTGTGTCCAAGCAATATACCCTTGACGATAATTTTTTCTCCATTGCCACCATTGACAACGTTCTTAATCTAAATGGAGAACACCATACCGGAGTTTGGCCAAGTCATCTGTAATGTTGTATAAAGAGAAGTAATGTTCCATTTAGGTTACCCAACCAGTGGGGTCTGAGCCATCAAATTTGGTCACATCCACCCGTGGAAGGCGTAGGTCACGTTGAAAGTGATGGTTCTGCAAGGTATGGGAATGAGAGGAATGGTCACCTTCAGTATGTGGGGGTGAGGAAGAGGAAGGGTTATCTGTAGGGATATGCAGTTTGGTGCAGAGTGCCGAAAATACTGATTCAAGATGGGTGGTGAGGTATTGTTTGATTTCGCCCATTGAGGACTGCATGGTTGTATTGATGGTGGCGACATTGGCACTGAGTTGTTTCACTTCTTGCTAGGTCTCAATGAGACCAGACTGCAAGGTGTTGAAGCAAGCTTCCAATTCTTGGCTACGAGTATGGGCCATGAGGATGGGGGAACTGAAAAGGGGTGGGCAGGGTAAAAAAAAATTGCCGAAAAATGATATGGATGAATGTGATAAGGACGAAGAGATGAATCCAATGGAATAGGGCTGAAATAATGGTGAAACAATTTCCAGACTCTACGTCCGGTCTGAAGAATACTGCAGAGAGGAAATGCCCAAATTCTTAACCAAAAAGAAATGTGTATTTACTTGGCAACCCGAACATAGTTGCGCGGCAATAGATCTTGTCTGTTTTAATTTGTTTATGTTTATGTCCCCAAGGGTTAGGTATTCAAGGGTTCTACAGACAAGGGTTTGCCCTGTGCTATAGCTCTCTAATATACGTGCAGGGTCCAACAGTAGGTCACTAACTAAGGAGGATAGACCATAACCTTAGTCGTACTACCCGAATACCCAGGTACTAGAGAGTATCTTCCTGAGTGTTGTTCTCGGTGACACCATAGTAGTCAGGCGGCCGATCGGTTTATTTAAAGAGGGATTCAGGTAATCTAGGTCGATTCGTACACAGGTGTTGTATGATGCGCTACCACTCGAAGGGGTACCAACAGGGGTTACAAGGGTGGCCAAACAATGTGCGCTTAAGTACCACTTGTATTTCCTGCGTGTATGAATCCCTCAACCGCGGGTTTATGCGCATAACGACAAATCTATGTGGCTTAAAGACGTCGAAATACGTCTCTACTTTGAAAAAAAATTAACCCGCACTTTCTGCCAAGGAAAGTGCTTTGATACCACTTGTAATATACCAGATATAAAATGTATGCAGAACAAAAATAAAATGCTAGTAATAGCAGAATAACAGCAATATAACCAGAACATTCACCACAATAACACTGAAATTATATAAGAATAACAACAAAAATAGCACTTTGAATCTGAAAGCAATGTTCACGGGCCTCTTCAAGGGGGCAACCTCCAGTTGAGCAGAGTTTTATTACAATAATATCCAAGCTAGGGTTCTCATACCCTCAACTCCTATTTATACTAAAAAGAAGCATCTAGAAGAAGATCCTTCTAGAAGCAGAAGCTTCTATTAGGTCTTCTTACATCTGCCTTATTTTATTTTATTGAAAGCCCTTATTAACATTGACCTTTATTACATCTGAATATATTGTTTTACCTATGTGTGGATTAGGACCCTAACAAATACAATACGAAATGAGGTCAACACTCTTCTAGTGTTGTGATCAAACATTCCTCCATGGTAACCTGGGATCAAGACAAGAAGTTTCTTCTAGAGGAGATGTTAGTTGTATCTGTTACATTAAGCATTTATCTTAATATGCCCACGTGCTACCAAGTATAATACTCTTCAAAAACTGCTACCTCAAGTATAGTGTTTACTTGTAATGGGGTAGTTATCAACGTTTTTATGTGCAAATTTGAATCTTATCAACTTAATTAATCAAACCTGGAACCTGGAGTCTTGTCCTTAAGAATGAGTGTGTTGTTTTTCTTCCAAGTCTCATTCACTCAAGATGACAAGTGCTTTCTTCAACCTGTATTTTGTACTAGGACAATATGCTATCTTGATAGAAGATTGGGTTAGAGAATAAACTCTACGATCTCAACTTTAATCCATCTAATACCTTGACTTTAATTTTTGACCAACGATTAGTATGATGGTCATAGCTTCAACATGCAACCTAGATCAAAATAATGTCATAACAAATAGATGCATATCATAATAATCAAACCTGGGTTGCATTATTCCTCTGAATGTGTTGGATCTTGAGATCCTTTTGGATCTATGGCAAGGGATACCTTCTCCAACTCTTAAAATCATCAATGGTGACTGCAACTGCTACTGCAATTGCAACTTAGGGTTTTATGAGGAAACCCTAATTTTTCAAACTGCAAGTTTTGAAATTTTGATCCAGGGGATAGGTACACTGAGATGAGGCGAGTATGTTGATCCAGTCAGATTTCTGAAAATCCAAATTTTACCCCCTCAAACTTGACCAGCGGATTTCTGGACTGGTGCTTCTAGTTTTTTGGTACTTCTGGTACTTTTGGTTTTCTGTTACTTCTGGTTTTCTGGTACTTGAAGTAATGGTGAAAACTAGGATTTCACTTTCCGAGAGTTCTATCCATTGAAAGCTTGCGTTGAAGGTGTCAAAGAGTTCCTTGAGGTAGGGCGCACTTTTCTAGATGGATTTTGGCTTGAAATACCTCTTCAATAAAAATCCCTAATTTTCATGTACGGCAACAGTGACGTTTTTCTTCTTCTTGTGAAAGATGTTCTCTTCTACTTAGCTCTGATACCATGTTAGAGTTTAAGTTATTATTAGGTTTCTTTTCAATTCACTAGATAACCATAGCATAGATCAGATCACTGAGAAATACACAATCACAAGAGACACATCATTTATCCTAGGAAACCATCATGGGGGAGAAAACCCAGCAAAAACTTCCTTAATATAGATAGCCAATACAATGCCAAAAGAATAAACCAAACAATACAGAAATTCCTCTCCCAAGTATGCGCTTATCTATGTCTTCCTTCTTCTCCAACTGGAGCTCCAAACTTTCGCTCTTATGAACAAGTGAGTGATTGAACAAATGAGGCGCTAGCCTCCTTTATTTATACAATCTGGCAGGTGCTGAAAGGATGTGTCTTTTTACTAGCAGGGCCGACTTCTCCTTTTGAGTGGTCATAACCACTTTAATTAATTATGGAGGCCGACTTCTCATTATGCATATTACAATTAGGGTTTGACCAATCGGCAAAAGGGGATTTGGTCGTTTACAATGCCCGACATGATCAATCCACAAAAGGGGATTGATCTAATGAATAATACATCAATAATAAAATAGAATACTCTTTGCAGATACAATATTTCAACAATAGGAAGGAGAAAAATGGTTCAAAAACGCCAAGCTAGAAGATGTGCCTTGGAGCCTGTTCATGGTCTCTAGGAATTCGACATGTTGCCCTAAAAGTACTCCTATTATCCAACCTTGATGGCACGGCCTCCTTCTGATTCTGAAATAGTTTATAACGTGTGAGGGTAGGTATGGCTTAGTATTCTTGTATCATATCTGACTATTGATGTTGTTCCTAGGGTTTAAGCTAAACATGCCCTTATATTTGTTGATGAGCCTGCATAAGATGTCAAAGCGCTATAAGAAACAGAGTTTAAACCCTCTGTCTAGCCTCTTCCACCACCGGCTTATACGAATTTTGTTGTTATCACACTTGTCTCAAATTGGGGACACTTGGGAAAACTTCCTATGTCGAGCCAATTTTTCCCTACCCGAGAGCACAATGGACTCACCTTTGCATTCAAATATAAACCCCAATCCCGATAACCCTGTGACCGAAAGTCAAGGTTTCGATTCACATAGAGACCGTAAGCTCACTGAACAATTTTTTGTTGCCATGCAAGACCCTCTAAGTAAAAAACCCCGATATAATTTTGTACCCAAGAAATCGTTAGAAGAGGTAGTGGATGTGTTGAAGGAGAGGGTTTCTCCTACTCTTGCTATTGAGTCGAATCAGGGTTTTAGTGACAAACCAATTACTAAAAAAAATCGTAATAAGAATAAATAGAGTAACTCAGACCTGAGTTTCATAAACAAAAGACAAGGCAGGTTAATTTCCAGGAGTCTGAGAAATCGACATTAGCATCATCTGAGCTCGATCTTGGCAATCGAGATCGATGATCAATTAATCGATGATGAGATCAATGAATTCCTGGCCAAAGAAGATGTTGATAATCAGGGTCTCGGAGATGAAACTATTAGCGAAGATATTCAATACGATTTTGTTTTTAAACTGCCTCTGTTTCAAAAAGATCAGAAGGGCTTTGTTGGCATAGGCCATGATTTAAAACGAGCTACAGGAAAAATTGAAGCACTCATTGCTGAGTACACTCAATCTCGACCTGATATCTCACTTGTGCATTGTGACAATTGTTTGGATTGGGTAGAATGATACTACAGAGACATACCATATTTACAGACACAATTAAAACATTTGGTTGCTCGAAATTTTTTGCCTGAACAAGAAAATCAAGAATTGAATGCATGTGCAGATCGGGCAAGTAAAAGGCCTAAAAGAGCCAGTAGTGTGATCATCAAAAATGAAACCAACTTCAATTCCATCATTAACTTTGAATTATACGATCCTTCACTGTCTAATTTCTAGAATGGTAAAAGTGGTTTTGATTTTCTTTCATTTTATTCTTTTATAAAAGTCAAATAGGAGGATTTGTTTTGATTTTCTTTGTTAATATAAGACTAGCTACAGAATCTCACGATTATGTAGCCAGTCTTTTTCTAAATGTTAGTTTGTATTATTTTTTTAAATATCAATTTTGTTTTGTCATCTATGGGAAAATAATAATTATGGTGTTATTCACAAGGAGAAGCCATCTTGGATTATGCGCTATATAGTTTACTAGTTTCTTTTTTGTTTAATAAAACTTTGTCATTGTGTAATAAATTTTGATAAATGAACTCTTACAGGAATAGTTTCTTATTGTACTATTTTTGTAAAGCAATCTATTTTTTGGGAATTACACTCTATCTTGCATGATAAAAGTTTGTTAATCCAAGACTAGTTTAAAAAGTGATTGTTGTTAGTAGTAAAGGCAACTTTTGTCGGGATACAGTATGGATATGTGATTTTGAGAACTGATATGGGGAAGCAACTCACCATTGTCTTTAGACCTGTGTGATGTTTATTCCATTGTGTTCCTCTTTTACCTCGGTCTTATGAGATATTATTATGATTGATTTAGCTTTAGCCTCATCATCATATGGTGTTTCATATTGTTACATATTTAGATGTTGTCCATAATTTGTTATTCCATTTTGTATATGTGAGCAATCTGTCATTTGATTATTATTGATGTATTCTAGATATTAAATGATGGATAATATTAATACTTTGAATTGAGTTTCCTTTCATTTTAATTTATTGATTATCATAAGATCACAAGATTTTTACAGTTATCATTCTGTTGTTATATTCTTACTCCAACACATCAAATACTTCTTGGAATTTATTCTGGAAGTACTAGTTTTGTTCTGTCACAAGTTTCCCTTACATGCAGGACAAGTAGGACCTCAAACAACATAGGAAGATAAACTCAGTTTAGTCGATTAGTTACAGGTTAGTCTGTTTGTTATTTAGTTAAATTATTTATTAATGAAATGATGATTGCATGAATTAGCTTTCACTGTTTATGTATCCTTGTTTCAATTGTACTTGTTTGGTATTTATTAGTTTTAAATATTTGAATATTCAAAAAGAAAACAAAAGGATTTATGTGCTTTCTTTATCTCTTTTAGAAACACTTTTTAGAACATTCATTTCGTAAGATTTCAAGTAAACCCTGCAAGCTGTATATAGATTGTGTAATATACCAGATATAAAAAGTATGCAGAACAGAAATAAAATGTTAGAAATGGCAAAATAGCAGTAATATAGCCAACATAATCTCCACAATAACACAGAAATGATATAAGAACAACAACAGAAATAACACTTTGATTCAGAAAGAAATGTTCACGGGACTCTTCGAGGGGGAAACCTCCAGTCGAGCAGCGCTCTGTTACAATAATCTCCAAGCTAGGGTTTTCATATTCTCAACCCTTATTTATATTAAATATGTCTATCAAGAGAAGCATCTAGAGGAAGATCCTTATGGAAGTGGAAGCTTCTATTAGGTCTTCTTACATCTTCCTTATTCTATTTTATTGAAAGGCCTTATTAATATTGACCTTTATTATATCTGAATATATTGCTCTACCTATGTGCGGGTTAGGACCCTAACATGTCCGCCCCTTAAAAACAGCCTTGTCCTCAACGCTTGAGATGTGGAAACTGTTGCAGAATGGTAGTTGGTTCCCAAGTGGTATCTGTTGGAGTTGTATCTTTCCACTGGACTAGCACTTCCTTGATAGTTCTCTGACGCAGGCGATGCTCACGCTGGTCCAAAATTGTTTCTGGCTATAGCCAAATGGATCCTTCTTCAGCTAACTCGGGAAGGTTGGTTTGAATTTGGCACCTAGTTCCAATCACCTCCTTTAAGCATGAAACATGAAAAACAGGATGTAGCTTCGAATGATTGGGCAGAGCTAACTAATAGCTGACTTGTCCCACACGCTTGAGAACTGTATAAGGACAATAAAAGTTGGGTGCTAGCTTCTGACAATGCTCGACCTTGAGGGAAGTTTGCTTGTACGGTTGCAGTTGCAGAAACATCTGATCCCCTTCTGCAAATTGACGTTCAGAGCGACCTTGATCTGTTTGTTGCTTCATGCGATTTTGTGCCATGACCAAGTTCTCTTTGAGGGTACGGAGAATATCCTCTCGAACTGTAAGTGTTTGGTCAACCTCCTGGACCTTCGAGGTACCCGATAAGTATGAGAGAATTGAAGGTGGCTTCTGTCCATATACCGCTTCAAAAGGAGTCATGCGTGTAGTTGTATGGTAGGAAGTGTTGTACCACCATTCAGCTAGGGGTAACCATTGAACCCACTGATTTTGCTTTTCAGAGGAAAAAAACCTCAGATATGTTTCCAAACATTTGTTGACAACTTTCGTTTGACCATCAGTCTGGGGATGATAAGTTGTGTTGAGATGAAATTGGGTGCCCTGTAGCTTGAACAGTTCTTGCCAAAAATTGCTTGTGAAAGTTGGGTCATGATTAGAAACAATAGAGTGCGACATGCCATAAAGCTTGAAGACCTGGTCCATGAAAATTTGAGCCACCGTGGATGTAGTAAATGGGTGTTGAAGAGCGCAGAAATCAGCATACTTGGAAAGGCGATCCACAACCACCATTATGACTAATTTATTTCTCGATTTGGGTAAGCCGGTAATAAAGTCCATAGATATATCCTTCCAAATAGCAGGTGGAATCAGAAGCGGTTGTAGTGTGCCCGCAGATTTGACTGGTTCTCCCTTGTTGCATTGACACACATCACATCCAACGACAAAATTACGGATGTTCTGTTTCATACCATCCCAGAAAAAAGAACGTTTGACCCTGTCATAGGTTTTGGTGAACCCGGAGTGCCCCGTTGTGGGTGTAGCATGAAGCTCAGAAAGTACCGTGGATCTAAGCTTTGATTTTTTACTTAAATACAAATGGCCTTTGTATCAAAGTTCATCCTGGAGCCAAGAGTACCCTGGGGGCGCTGGAGCATTGGTCTGCAATTGCTGGATCAGATGCGAACTTTTGGGATCTTGTAGCCATTCTTGGCGAACAGCTTGGAGACAATTTGGTACAATGAAGGAAAGAGAAAAAAGGGATCTTTCTTCTTCATATTTTCGGGATAGTGCATCTACCACCACATTGTCTTTTCCTTTCTTGTAAATGATATCATAATCATATCCAAAGAGCTTAGTCACCCATTTTTGTTGCTCCGGGGAGGCAATGAGTTGTTCCAGAAAGTACTTGAGGCTTTGATGGTCTGTCTTAATTTGGAATGGTTGCCCCAAGAGATAAGGGCACCACAGATCAACGGCATGCAGAATAGCCAATATTTCCTTTTCATAGATGGGTTTGCCCAAATTCCTTTCAAATAGTTGCTTACTAGTGAAGGCCAAAGGTCGACCCTCTTACATAAGGACAGCACTGATTCCTTTCCCTGAGGAATCACATTCCAACACAAAGGTCTTTTTGAAATCAGGAAGGGCCAGAACCGGAGTGGTGCACATGGCCATCTTCAAGGTTTGAAAAGCTTGAGCAGTGGCTGGAGTCCAAGTGAAAGAGCGTTTTTTAGGAGAGCAGTGAGAGGTGTTGCAATCTTTCCATAATTCTTAACAAACTTGTGATAATACCCTGTTAAGCCCAGAAATCCACGCAAGCTTTTGAGAGTCTTTGGGTTCGGCCAGTCTTGCATAGCTTCATTCTTTTTCGGATCCACCCTGACGCCATCCTTGTCAACTAGATGACCCAAGTATTCTACGTCTGAGGCACCAAAAGTACATTTAGACTGTTTTAGAAAAAGTTGGTGCTAAGAGAGTAGATGGAGAATTCGATCCACATGAGTAAGATGGTATGTCCAGGTTTTGCTATAGATGAGGATATCATCAAAGAAAAATAAGACAAAATGATGGAGAAAGGGACGGAAGACATGATTCATGAGGCTTTGGAAGGTGGAGGGGGCATTACATAAGACAAAGGGCATGACCAAAAACTCATAGTGGCCCTCATGAGTTCGAAAGGTCGTCTTGGGAATGTTTTCCTCTTTCATACATATCTGGTGATAGCCCGAGCGAAGATCAAGTTTAGTAAAGAATTGGGCGCCACTCAATTCATCCAGGAGGTCATCAATGACAGGAATGGGAAATTTGTCTTTAATGGTCAGTTTGTTGACGGCACGGAAGTCAGGACACATTCTCCAAGAACCTTCTTTCTTCAGGACCATGACTACAGGAGAAGAGTAAGGGCTCGTACTAGGGTGGATAACGCATGCATTAAGGAGTTCCTGGACCATTTTCTCAATTTCATTTTTTTGTGAAAAGGGGTGGCGATACAGACGGATATTGGGAGGAAAGCTTCCGGGTACAAGGGGAATGGAATGATCATGAACACCGCGGGAAGGAGGGAGTCCTTGGGGAGTGGAAAATACCATTTGATGTTTAGAAAGGAAGGCTTGGAGGTCTTGCGGCACCGGCGGTGTCTTTGTTGCTTGTATGGCATGGAGTTGGGCAATGACACCAGAATGACCTTTTTGGAGCATCTTTTCCATGCGATGGGAACTAATGACCTCAGGTGAACCAACAGTGATGCCTTGGAATTTATATTGGTGGCCTTCCTGGTTGAATTGCATGGTTAATTCCTTAAAATCCATGAGAATGGGACCCAAAGTCCTTAGCCAGTATGCACCCAACACAATGTCACAACCGCCCATGTCGTTAGAAAACATATGGGATTTTAGGTGGTAGTCCCCGATTTGGAGACGGACATTTTCACAGCGCCCTCTACATTTCATTAAACCACCATTGGCAATCATGATTTGAAAATTGTTAACGACATGGATGTAGAAATGAGTTTCTTAGGCAATGCGGCGATGAATAAAATTATGGGTGCTTCCACTATCAACCAGAATGATGACCTTTCGATGGTTGATGTAATCGATTAACTTGAGGGTTTGGGGAGCGGAGAAGACAGTGAGAGCATTGAGGGAAATGACCGGTTCCACTTCGGGAGGGGTTATGTCAGTGATTTCAGGTGACTCAGACACAAGGGGAGTTTCAACATCCTCTTATGAAATATCCTCAGAGATGGCCATAAAAAGCTTTTGTTCCTTACACTTGTGGGCCGGGAAATATTTGTCATCACAATTATAACAAAGGCCTTTGAGTTGGCGTTCATCCATTTCATCCCTGGTCAATTTTTGGATATTTAATGGGGCGGAGGGAGTAGTGGGATTTACGGGTTTAGAGCGAGGGATAAAAGAGGGTTTTCGGTTTTGAGAGGATATAACCTGGTGTGCTTCTTTAGCTCTTTTAGTAGCCTCCACCCAACTCTAGGGTCGAGCCATGAGGACATGGGCTCGAATCTCCTCCTTGAGGCCACTGATAAAACACTCTCGAAAAAAAGAATCAGTCATGCCCTCTGTTCAAAAATCCAGGCGCTCAAAGGCAGTTATGAAGTCTTCTATTGTTCCTGATTGTTTCAACTTTGTCAAACGGCCCAAATGGTTGGTGTCAGTGTCAAAGCATTCATAAAGCTCAGTCACAAATTGGGTCCAAACAATATACCCTTGACGGGAAGTTTTTCTCCATTGCCACCATTGCCAACGTTCTTGATCTAGATGGAGAACACCATACCGAAGTTTGGTCAAGTCATCTATAATGTCATATAAAGAGAAATAATGTTCCATTTGGGTTACCCAACCAGTGGGGTCCGAGCCATCAAATTTGGTCACATCCACCCGCGGAAGGCATAGGTCACGTTGAAAGTGATGGTGCTGAAAGGTATGGGAATGGGAGGAATGTTTACCTTCAGTCTTTGGAGGTGCATCAGAGAAAGGGTCATCTATAGGGATCTTCAGTTTGGTGCAGAGTGATGCAAAGACAGATTCAAGATGGGTGGTCAGTTCTTGTTTGACTTCCTCCATTGAGCACTGCATGGTTGTATTTATGGTTGTATTGATGGTTGTATCAATGGAGGCAACATTGGCACTGAGTTGTTTTACTTCTTTTTGGGTCTCGAGGAGACCAGATTGCAAGGTGTTGAAGCGAGCTTCCAGGTCTTGGCTATGGGTATGGGCCATGAGGATGGGCGAACTGAAAAGGGACGGGCGGGGTAAATTTTTTTACCGAAAAATGATATGGATGAATGTGATAAGGTCGAAGAGATGAA